>CM043315.1:29024984-29317484 GCA_023736055.1 Quercus glauca
AATCTCCCCAAAACTTCAAAGGAAGATTAGCTTGAAATCTCAAAGCTCTAGCAACAGCAAGAAGATGCTGATGCTTCCTTTCAACCACTGAGTTTTGCTGTGGTGTTTCCACACAACTAAGCTGATGTATGATGCCTTTAGAAGCATAAAAAGAGTTTAAAGCAAACTCAGGTCCATTATCAGATCTAAGCATCTTAATGGGAACCTTAAATTGTGTAAAAATCATATTATAAAAGGTTTGAATTAAGCATGAAGTCTCAGACTTGTGTTTCATTAAATAGACCCAAGTACACCTACTATAATCATCTACCAAAGTAAGGAAATACTTGGAACCATTTAAAGAAGGAGTAGAATAGGGACCCCAAATGTCAGCATGAATCAGATCAAAGCAAGAAGAAGAAGAAGAAATAGATGCAGGAAAAGGCAACCGTTTTTGCTTGGCTAGAGGACAAACAGAACAGTCAAAAGTTTTATTGATATTGCAATTAATGACATCTGGTACAAGAGAATGCAACAAGACTAATCTTTGTGGGGAAGGGTGACCTAACCTACAATGCCATAGGCTAGTGTTGTCAACATCAGATGTACAAGAATTGAAACAAAAGGAAGAAATTTTAGAAAGTTTAGCAAGTACAGTAGACACGGATTCAGGTAATGAAGCTGTAGACTGACTTCTTTGTAATGTGTAGAGCCCACCTTGCTTTTTACCCAACCCAATCATCTTCCAGTGCTGTAAGTCCTGAATAAGACAAAATTGTGAGAGGAAGATGCAACAACAAGAAGAAGATTGAGTCAGTTTACTAATGGAGATTAAATTGAAAGAGAATGTGGGAATGCAAAGCACATTTTCTAACAGCAAAGTGGGAGAAACTTGAACAGTTCCAATATGTGAAACCTTAGCCATGTCACCATTGGGCAATCTAACAGAGATGTGAACTATGGAGGTAATGGAAGTAAAGAATTGGATGGAATGAATCATATGGTCTGTGGCACCACTATCTAAAATCCAGTCACTGGAACTAATGTGAGTTGTGACTATACTAGAAGAAAAAACAGAATATTCTAAAGAAGGAGCTGACCAAATACCTGAAACCTCATGTCCCTGAAGAGCAAAGGAAGATTGAGTAGGCTGAGTGATGATGTTGGCAACTTGGTGTGTGGCAGAATCTCCTCCTGGTGTTGCTTGTGTACCAAAGTGACTATGAGAATTCAGCAAACCAAGTAATTGTTGATACTCGAATCGGGTTAAGTTGACACTTTCATCAAGAGAACCATCAGCTGTTACAACATTATTGGCAAAGGAAGCTGCTTGTGGAGCCTTGTTTTTGAACTTGTAACCAGGTGGGTATCCGTGAAGCTTGTAGCACTTGTCAACAACATGGCCTAAAACACCACAATGAGTGCATTGTGGTCTACCAGACTTAGCTTTGTTGAATGACTTGCCAGAACCATTAGTCTTGACTGCTAGAGCAGAAGACTCAATAGTATTCTTCTTGCCAACCTTTCTTTGTTTCTCATCTTGAATCAAGAGAGAAAACACCTTGCCCATGGGAGGAATGGGATCCATCAGTAGAATCTGCCCTCTAACTGTGGTATAAGTTTCATTAAGCCCCATCAAAAAAGACATAACACAATCTTCAGCCTGATGACCACAGGAGCAAGTCCTATAATCTGAAAGTTCTTGCCACAGTGACTTAAACTTGGTGTAATAGCTACTGATGCTCAAATCTTCTTGTGCTAAGGAGCAAATTTCTTGTCTCAACTCAAAGATGCGCGGTCCATTGCCTTGAGAGAATCTGTGTTGCAAGTCCAACCAGACTTCCCTAGCTGTTTTAAAATAAACCACACTTGGTTGAAGATCCTTAGACACAGAATTGAATAGCCAGGCTAGAACAGTGCTGTTGCATTTGCACCAAGCAGTGTAAAGAGGATGGTCCACAGATTGAGGCTTCAACAAAGAACCATCGATGAAACCTATTTTGGATTTGGCATCCAAAGCTATGAGAACAGCCCTACTCCAGGTGCTGTAGTTCTCCTCAGTGAGATGTTGTACAACCAATGATACACCAGGATTGTCACTGTTTGACAAGAAATATGGACTGGAAGAGTTCTCCCATGGCTGAATGGTGGGAACTGTGGTTCTTGGAAGGCTATCACTCATTTCTTCAGATCAAAGATCAAGAATTGATGAACTATAACAAGGCTAGGAACAAATACACCACAGCTAATAACGATGAATTCTAAATCAGAATTCAACAAGAACAACAACGAAGTCCTCAAAAAAAAACACAGAATTCAATAAGAACAGTAACGAAAGATTCAAGATTCTCAGAATGAGAATTGAACCAAGAATTGTATGTAAATCTTTGAAGAATTGAAGATTTAGACAATGAATTCAATCACAGAAACCTTAAGTCTCTATTATAAGAATCAAGAATTGAATTTTCAATGATCAAATCAAGATCCAAGTGAAATTCAATTATTGAAACCCTAATTTCTGATTTTAATTTGCTAAGAATTGCAAAGAAAATCAAAACATAGGGGAAAGAAAAATGTGCGCAAATCAAGAGAAAAAATACAAAGAAATAGAAAAATGTGCGCAAATCAAGAGAAAAAATACAAAGAAATTTCTACTCGATCTGAGAAAATGCACAAAGAAGAGAAAGAATTGAAAGAGGAATTGAACTAGCAAATACAGAGTGTACCAAGAATGAAGACTCTGATCTAGTTCAGCTCTGATACCATGTTGAAATTAAGAATCCAAGCTCAAGAAGGATTAGCAATGGAGGAAAGCATGCAAAGACGTGAAGGAAAGCATGCAGAGAGAAAATGAATCTTCTAGAGCTTTTGTGTGAATGATTTTCCTCTATTAAAATAACTGACTCTGTTCCTTTTATATAGCAGAACAGAGGACCAAGTCAAGCTATACAATCAGCCAATACCAAAATGACAAGTGGCCTAACTAACCAAATACAAAGCTACTAAACTAATATCTACAAAACAATATCTATAAGATATTCTATGTGACAAATATCTATAAGACCAGATATTTACAGCATATTCAACAATATCATGCTAGTCTAAACTATCTAGTTGTACGTTGTAGCATGGGCAATAGTCATTTTAATATTAAATATGAAGGAAACCTTCAACCCGAAGGATGGTTTTATCCCAAAGGGTGACTCTATACCTGATGGTAGAGATGGGTGAAAGGGCGGAAGGTTCCTTCGTTAGTGTCAAACCTGAAGGGCATTCTCATCCTAAAGGTCCATTCCAACCCAAAGGATCTAAGGAACCCGAAGAGCATTTACAACCTAAAGGGTAAAAAGAGTTAGAAAAATTCTCAGTAAAAATATTCCTTATTAAATACCAATTTTACACAATGGGTGTATTTGACTCTCCCTCCTAGTTTCTATTATAATTATCAACTAAATATTTTCAACAATAAATATTGTTAAAATTGGATTTTGCAAACAAAATGTAAGATGAAATTCTTATTCTTTTGATTTTGTATATTAAAAGGAAAATCATTATGAAATTTAGTGTAAATTCAACCATAAATGATTTTCAAGATTTGTTTTTTCAAAAAATAGTAAAGTTCTATTTTGATAGATGATAGATGTTTGACTTGAAAATATTAGAAAACACTTATTTTGTTAATTCTTAAATATATGCTAGTTACTTTACATTGAATTAATCTAGTTTGGAATTGTAATATATTTCATATTTTTGAAGGATCACCACATCAAAATAAGTTTATTATATTAAGTGTTAATAAAACAAAATATGTATAATATTATTAGACAAAATATTGCATCTACATGTTAAAATTGTTGCAATGGTAACTTAAAAGTGTTAAATTATTGCATCAATAATAATAAGTTGTAGCAACTTATAATTTTCTACCAAAATAAGTCTTATAATTTTCAATAGCTTAAAATGAAGAAATCGTTGCAGTAAATTATATCAATTATTTTTGCATTTTATTGCAACGAAAATTTTGAACTAATAGCTTATTGCAACAAAATTATTATTATAATAATTTGATATAAATTCGTTTATAATCTATTGCAATGGCAAACACGAATTGCAATGAAAATATCATTGTAATAATTTGATATCAATTATTTATAAACTATTGGCTTATTGCAATGACAAAATGAAGTATTTATATATTACAACAAAGATATCATTAGAATAATTTGATCATAATTATTTTTTTCAATTAATTGCAATTTATTGCAATAAGATTCTTGAAAGTAATAACCAATTACTACAAGATATTCGAAGTAGTAAGTTGTTTATTGCAAAAAAAAAAAAAAAAAAAAAAAATATATATATATATATATATATTATCCATTAGATGATTGCAATATTCGAAGTAGTAATGGTCCATTAGATGATAAATCCACATAACCAAATAAAATCTTGTAATATTTTAGGATCAGATGCGTCTAGCGGAAAAACCTTCAACGAAGGTAAATAATAATCATCAACAAATGGCAATCTCAAGTTATTCTAAGATAATATTACTAAATTTATAGAAATAACATAGGATTGAGTAATGAGTATGAGAATTAAGAACCCACTATGGATCCCCAATCCTACGGTACTCAAATGGACCACAACTCGCTAAAGTAAGTAAAGACTCCAACCATTACAATTATTCAAATAAAACTTTTATTATAGAGAACTGAAATGATATGTGATGTGGATGATGAAAAGAATCATTCAGATTCCCAATGACATTTTCTTTGCCGAAATATAGAATGATATGTGATGATCCCAAGACCATCTTCGTCCAAATACTTACTCATTCTTGAAATCATCAAGATGTCCTTCAGTGAGGCGTCAAAAGTAAAGGTTATCCTTGAATTCAGCCCAAGTGAAGGTCCTGTAGAGAAAGTGCCCAATGGGGGCTAAGCATTTCTAGAGATGTAGAAATTGATGCTAGCAAGGAGGGAGCTCCAAAATAAATCACTGACATTCTAGGCTCGGATAAATTTGTTAGTGCCTTGTGTCGAACGTTAAAAAATCATTCATTTGTCAAAGCCTTCACAAATGAAATTACAGGAATAAATATCAGTGCACAATTTTCTTGGATAAAAGAAGATAATTGAAAAATTTATATGAATACCAACCTGTAACATGTCACCCACATAAACCCAAAAGGAATTGGGGTCTGCTAGAACAAAGATCCACACATCTTTTTGAACAAAAATTTGGAGGCCATCCACATCATTGATGTAAGAAGGGTAAAGAGATGAGAGTCAGAATGCTCTCCAAACCCAACCTCATCATTCTTAAGTGTGGGTGGATAGTAATTGAGCCTGAGGAGTGAATCACTATCTTCATCATTGATCAACCTACTAAAAATTGATGTGTCTCAGAGATGTAGCCCATCTACTTTCAGAACCAAAAGCTCACATACCAGACCCCTAACTGCTTCAATATATTTATTTACAGTACAATTGTTGTGTCATAAGATAAAAGACATCATATGTTAGCAAAGAAACATTATAAATGTAACTAGGTTGAGACCATCACTACAAGAAAAAATGTTTATTACAACAAAAATAATTGTTGCAATAACATTAAAGTTATTGCAATAGTTGATGCAGGGTGTTGCAATAAAATTTGAGGTAATAGGTTTGTGCAACAAAAAATCTTGTTGCAATAAATTATAAATAATTGATATCAAGTTACTGAAATGATGTCTTCATTGCAATTTTTTGTTTGTCATTGCAATAGATTGTTAAAAATTTTATATCAAATTATTGCAATAATAACTTTGTTGCATTAAACTATTACTTCGAAATTTTCGTTACAATAGAATGCAAAAATAATTAATATCAATATATTGCAACAATTTTTCCTAATGTCTTAAAGTTTCTATTGCAACTGATAATTATAATTTGTTGCAACTTATAAGTGTTGATGTAATAATTTAACACTTTTAAGTTACTATTGTAACAATTTTAACTTGTAGTTGCAATATTTTGTTTAATGCCACTCTACATATTTTGTTATATTAACACTTGATGTAATAAACTTATTTTGTTATAGTAAATGTTTTTTAGATTCATGTTTTGGTCCTCAAGATAAAATCTTAATTCTATCAAAAAAGAAAGGGGAATTCATCTATGAAAAAAGCTAGAGATATAAACTTTTTACAAAAATTTTTACATACTGCTGATGTGGTGAGTGATTATATATTGGTAAATGAAAAAAGTGATGTTAGTAATTAGCCTAAATAAGAACCAATAAGAAGTTGGCTACAACACCAATTTGTAAAAATATTGTAAAATAGTTTGTGATTATAACATTACTCTTCATCTATTTTATTTACAAAACCTTAATAAGGAGATCTACAATAAATGTGAAATGAGAAAGCACCATATTAATTAATGTTCTTCAAAACACTTAATAATTACTCATATTTACAATAGTAAAACAAAGCATTTATACTACCAGATATAATTAATTAAATATGCAATAAAAAATTTTTAAAAAAGAAAGAAGATATATAGTTTGGGCGGTAAACGATCCTATTCTTGACCAAGGGCATCTTCCACGGAATAGTTTATTTATAACCCATTTTTGTTGTTCATACCATGCATGTGAACTACGGAAAAATACATATATGTACCCTTTAATAATCAGTACCCAAGAACTGTAATTGGTTCTAATTAATATGAACACTTTATAAATATCCGTCGGGCTTTATCTAGTACAGGACTATTTACATGAAATCAACTCTACACAACAACGCAAAGATTCCACATAATTTTCTTTCAAAGAGAAACAGCATTGTAACTTGTACTTGGAGCAGAAAATATTGCCTCTAGATTCCACCATTTTTACGCTATATTTGTCACATAATACACCAAGTAGGCTTGTGTGCAGAGTAACCTTTAAAATTATGAAGAAAAATATCAACGGTCTCTATTTTGCACAATAATGGGCAGAGGCACCTCACATGTGAGAACCAGCTAACCAATGCCCCCCACACCCTTCTAAATAAGTGTGTTCTTTTACAGTTTATAATGGAGCACCGTACAACAGTCATGGATCTCAAAAACGAGGAGCTCATTCAAGAATTGGCTATTATATTGTGTGAACTGCCGAACTGGAACATTCACAGAAGCAACCAATCATCTTATGCCACGATGGAAAATAATGTAACATGCAACTCCACCAATACAAACAGAAAATAAGAATAATGTGAGAGACACAGCAATTTTTACAACAATTAAATTGACAAGTTTGTACTAGTTTTTATTTGAATTTGCTTTTGATATTATTTCTTTTTATTTATCATTAAAAATTTATAACTCCTGATTTACTGCGTAATAATATTTTATGGATATTTGACATTTTGACCGACATGATATTTCACCATCAGAAGCCAAACCTTATAAATATATAATAAAAAGTAACATGAAAACATTAATTTTGTTATTAAATGATTTGTTTTTATTGGTTTAGAATATAACCTGAATTATATCATCAGATAATGACTAATAATTTTTCTGATAGAGCAAGAGTTTCAAACTTCAGCACTAAATAACTCAGCTATAAGTACTATCAATGCCCCACTAGGGCCACTACGTATGTACTACCTCTATAACTCTCAATCAATCCTCTCTTTACAGTCCTCTCTCCTCTTTCTTTCTTCCTATCACAGACAGACATTATAGATATAAAGAAGTTAAAGCAGAGATAAAAGAACAACCACAGATATATATTTGAGTGTTACATGGATGAAAAATGGAAGCTATCAAAGAAGGAAGGTGCAACTAGCAGCCATTCCTTAACATCTTCAAAGTCACTATTTGCAAGAAGTTCTTCAACAAAGAGTCCTTCTTGTTCTTCTTCTTCTAAATCTCCATTCACAAGGAGCTCTTCAACAAAGAGCACTTCGTCAAAGTCTCCTCTATTGAGAAGTTTTTCCCAGAAAAGCTCCACTTCAAAGTGCCCTCTTCCCCGGAGCTGCTCACAGAAGAGTTCTTCCATTGGCAGCAAATGCAGTAGCTTAGCAAAGGAACAGAAGGCCAGGTTTTACATCATGAGGCGCTGTGTTGCCATGCTTGTTTGTTGGCACAAGCATGGCGATTCTTGATATATGGGAAGAAGAGACCATGAATATATTATATATCACATAGATTTGAGTATGTACTCTTTCTCTTTTGTTGTTCTTGCCTTCTTTATGCGAGATGGGTCTTTGGGTTTTGTTCCAAAACTCATATAAATTTTCTTACCATCCGATCAAGAAGAGATTGGTGTTATATTTTCTTGTTTTTCATCTTAATTTTAGATTCAGTCAGTTTGTAATTACTATTGAGGTGAGCTACAAGTTTTACACATTATAAGAAGTAATCAACATATTAAACAGATTAATTTTAACTTATTCATTTTATACTAGCAAGAGTTCTAATTCTTGATTGATGCGCGTGTTTGTGTTTTTTTTTTGGATATTTAACTCAGATCTCAACATTTCTTTATATAGAAACGCTTGCATTCTCTGATGATTTCTTTTTCCTACTTAGCTTGGTGCTAGGTTCTAAATTTCATGATATCTTTCATTCTGTTCTTTTTTTTTGTCTTGATGAGAGAGAGATTCGCTTCGGCTGTTGGAATAGCCAATATAAAAAGACATTATTTGTATTTGGATCTGCATTGGAAATGCAAGCCACCTTCTCCCTTTGAGAAAAAGTGCTGTGAGTGTGAATTCTCTTTAAGTGACCCAAACTAAGTTTAGTCATTCCTTGAAATTGAACCTTCAGTTTAATTATTAATTAATGGGGTTTCCGGATTTCAATGTACTCATTTGAATGTTACGCTGATATGAAACTGAATTAACACATTCTTTAATGGGTTCCAGAGTCCAGACAGTAGATGAATTATATCAAAACTTGGCTTAAATTGGTAAAACAGTGACTTATAATCTTCTCGGTTGCCTTAATACTTTTCAATTGTTTCATGTCTCTTCTTAGAACCCCCATATCCTATATACTGACGTTAACTTTAGGGGTTGGCTTTGTGGTTTTAATGCCTCGTTTGATTCATGAGATTGAGTTCAAGTCTTCTAGTTAACTTAATTTATTGGAGCGGCCACCTCAAGACTCAAGAGATTCACTAGTCAATTTTGTGTGTGTAAGATGTAGAATTACAATCACCTAGGGATTTATTAAGAGCACTAAAAGAGTTAAAATCTCAAACACCCACGTTAATTAACAAAGATTTAACTTGCGTTTAATGTTATGGTGCATTGGACACGACAAAAGGTAGACATATGTCCAAAATTTACTACGTACACCTGTCCAATATGTTGGAGGAGTGGGCGGAAGCTTTGCCCCGTTGGCAAAATTACAAGACTGCTTTGACAAATCAAGAGCTCGAGGACAAAATGCAATGAGCAAGGCTCCTGGGCCATAACATGTACACATACATATGTGAGAGAGAGATTTCAAAAAAGAATACTACTATTATTTAGGCTCCAACAGAAGCTTTTGAAATCCTGAGTGGTACAAAACCTCCTACTTTTTTCTTCTTTTTTTCTTTTTTTTTGCCATTTTCTGTGGAGGACTACTATAGAACACGATGATTTATTGCCAATGGGTGTTTGGCCACTCTTTGAGAGACAAAATATTGCAAAACACGACCAAAATAAGTTACAGAAAGAAGGGGAAAAAAAAATGTAAAGACAACATTTATCACACAAAAAGGGGACAATCAACACTTCGGAAGATCTGATGGTGGAGGAGGCAGCTTCTGATTAGGGAGCTTCCCATCCTGGACAACCCATGCCATCCTTAAACCCCAGCTCAGATGGACATCGAAGTGGCAATGCATTAACCAAACACCTGTGCAGTCATCATCAATCATAATCATCAGACTTTTTCTGAGAAAATCAGATATTTTTGCGGTTACTAGGTACTGTGTATAACATTATTCAGCTAGAAAGTAATACGAAAATACCACAAATATATAGTAATTGAAAACTTTTAGTTTTCATACAATTTAATTTGCCCAAAAAAAAAACATTTGTTAGTGTTCCAAATTTAAACACGATCTAGATGGGGTAAAAAGGCAAAAAACCATTACGTACTTTTGCATCCTTACCTAATGGTCGGTTAGTGCATAAAAGTATTAAGTAAACCAAACTTGAAATTAAGCAAAACTTTTGGAAAGTGGAAGCCATAGAATTAGACAACATTATAGTCTTTTTTGCTGCATGAATTAATACGTATGTATCACTCACCTGGATTGTCAGCCAGGAATCTAAATGCAACCCAACCACCAGCTGGCACACCAACAGTGTTCCTTTCAACTGGGTCAACAAGGTTATATTTGGCTGGGTCCTTGTTAGAGTCATAGTTTCCAAAACCTTGACCAACAATAAAGAAATTGAAGCCATGAAGATGGAGTGGATGGCTCTCTGCACCCAAAATGCTAGTGTCTTGCAAAACTACTTCCACACTTGTATTAAATGGTAACACTATTGCTTTGGTCCCATTGCTCACAAGGGTATTGTTTGGTGGAGTGCCTGTATAGTTAAATTGGTGCAAAGGGAAGCTTGGAAAATCAGTGGTGTAAACCTCATTGGATTTCCCAAAGAAATGTGCTTGTAGGAGTGCTGTTGTGGGTAGAGCAAAGGAGAAATTGCTTATGGAAGCTGCAAATTTTGAGCTATTAGTAGGTCCTTGGCAGGTTTGGTTTTTTGGGCATCGGCTGGTTCCTAGGCCTACAGTGAAGAAAAATTTCTTTTGGACAGTTTGTGGCACGTTGGCAGGGAATTGAGCATTGGCCAAGCTTCTGAATTTCCTAGTGAAATTCATGACAAAGGAAGTGGTGATAGAGGCATTGAGGGGAGGGAGAAAAGGTTTGAAAGTTGGAAGGTTGTTCGAGTTTGTGGAAGAGGAATTTGATGGGTTCTCATACTCAAGAATGCCTGCCACTGTGGTGTTGTCAAAGGTGCCCATGCCAGTGAAATATGGTTTAGCTAATATGAAGAATGTGGCATTGGGTGCTTGTGGCTTGGTCTTCAGAAGAATATTAGTGGTTTGTCCTGGTGTGAGGAGCAATATATTGGTCTTGATAGGCTTAATGTAAAGTGCATCTGTTTCAACAATGGTGAAGGTGTGATTTGCAATGGTGAAAAATAGCTCGTCATTGAGTGCAGCATTGATCAATCGGAGGAGATATGTCTTCCCCGGCTTGACCTTTAGCCTGAACGTATCTGCAAAGCACAATAGCAATTGCCAGTAGAAACATAAGCCAAAAGTTGTTTCATAAAGTAGCCAATGAATTGACATGTCCCATGTCTTATAATTCCATAAGACTAAGGTCTCTGCAGCTTAATGTAAAAGCTAAAAACCAATATGTTTATCATTTTCTTTTTCAGTGTAATAAGTTACATGGTCGAAAGGGTACAAATTGATGATGCCCCTTTTGAGAAATACCTTTCTGAGAACAATTGTACAATGGTCCCGGAAGTCCATTAAATGTATAAGCATCGGAGACATTTGGGCCAGCTCCAGTTTGAAGAGCTTGCTGAAGAACTGCCTCTGGATCAGCATTCCACCACTCTCCTATAATTATTCAATCATTCATATATAGTTGGTTAGTATATTTTAGTCACGGTCTAATTATCATTGTAATAGTTGAATTCTATGATTGAGAAAATGTATTTTTGGTTACCAAAAATGATGGGAACTTCTTTGTGTGGTTTGGCAAATGGGTAGGATGCATTGTGCTTGGGGAGGATGATAAGGGGTCCATAGACTGTAGATCTTAGCCATGTGATGTGTGCATGCCAGAAAAGAGTTCCTCTTTGGCCAACAATGGTGAAGTTGTACACATAACTCTGTCCAGTTTGAATAGGGCATTGAGTGATATATGATGGCCCATCAGCCCATCCACTTTGTAGTTGTCTGATTCCATGCCTATTTTTTTTATTCACCAAAACATATTAGCAGTGATGAAATTACTTACAAGTTACTAAATACACTTAATGAAACTTGACAACATATGTTTTGAGTCTAATTAATTAGAGATTACCAATGGATGCTGATGTTGTTTGAAACATGATTGACCACCTTAACTATGACTCTGTCACCCTCTCTAGCAATAATTCGAGGCCCAGGAAACTTCCCATTAACTGTCACAATGGCCTTTGTGTGGCACAATCGAGTAACATTTTTCAACTTTATCTGGAAAAACGAAAGCAAAAATAGTTAATCTATAAGCAAATTTAGTTTAAAATAAGCATGGTTTTCATTCTTTCTCAAATTATGAGGCAATTCTGGCCCAAAAGAAAATGCCAATATATGCATAAAATCAGCTAGCACAAAAAGTTTTGATACGTACATCAAACTTGTAGTGCCTTGTAACGCTTGCATGCTTTGATGTAGCAAAAGCAACCTCAGGAAAGACCGAAAGAGAGGCAATGGCAAAGAGGAAAGCAACAATAAACGCTGGAGATGGAGGAAGATAAGCACCCATTTTTCTGTATCAAAATCCTCTCTACAGTTGCTGAAAAATAGGAGATAAGAGTGAGTGAAACTTTGCTATTGGCTTCGTTTAGTTCTGCGTGTTTCATGAAGCCTACGAGGGTTGCTTTTATATAGAAAAGATAGTGTGTTTGGTCGATTAGGTACTCCAAAAAATTAAATTTGAGAAAGAAGAGAATTACCAAAACGTTCTTAATCGGTCCCATATCTTTACTGTGGAGTGCCACCTAAAGTCTATATAGTTAATTTTTTTTTTTTTTCAACTTATTAAACCCTTACCTCATATGACAAATACATTTTTCACTATTAACCCTGTAACGGTTTCAATATTCATTAGTTTGAATTCATGTGAACAATATAATATTCATGAATAATTTCTTCTAAAAATTAAATTAAACTGTCTAGAACGTATGTAGCACGGATACAGACGCAATACAGTATTTTTTAAAAAACTAAGATATGTTACATTGAGAATAGGACAATTAATTAATTAATTAATTAATATTTTATTTTTAGGTATATATATTTTATATTTGGAATAAGTTATATTTATTTGGAATTTAAAAAATATATAACAACAATGAAATATTGTTTGGAAATATATCTAAAATTAATTTAAATACTATAAAATGTTGTTTAAAGTATGAACAAAAGATTTAAATAGAATAGATATCCATAAAAAAGAGTTCAAATATATAACATTCAACATCAAAATAGAATAAATGAATTAAAAAAATGATCTTTTTTTTCTTCCTAAGTGCGTACTTGACATGTTTGTGTCTGTGTCGGATACATGTCCATCACTAGTATGTTGGCAATTTTGCCGTGTCCGTGAACACAAATATTAGAATACTAATATTCCTTTTTTTCTCTCAATTAAAACTTTATTTATGTAGTCTGATTAAAAAGGAAAAATAACTTCTAGAAGAGATTTTGTCAACATATTTTTTTACCCATGGAATATTTGACAGTTAAAAGAAGTGTGAAAGAAGAGAGAGAGAGAGACATAATCAATATTAGTCATTATAAAAGTTATAGTCTAAGCACTAAGATATCATATTTTTGTGATTACGCAAGTTTTTTCGAACCAACTATTTTTAGCATTATTCTATTCCTAACTAGGACAAGCCAATGTTTCAAAACCCCAACCGTTAAGGCTTGGTGAACAAGACACATCAGAAAGTTACAATCTTCCCACTCCTTGTTAATCACCATATATAGTCCATTTTAAAAAAAAGTCTTTTCAAAATTGATGTTCTCCATGGTCTCATTTTCACGAAAGACTCAATGGGGTATGCCTACAAGTTGGTGATGACATCTCTCCTAATCGAAATGTACAGTGGCTTAAATATGTAAAAGCCTGTGAAAGAGAAGGACATTTGACCTGCCTTTCTTTCAACCAAGAATAAGAAATAATGATGATGGAGGTACGTGATTTAGGTTGTTCTTAACCAAAATAACCAAACTAATCACTAAGCCTTAAACATGAAGTTAAACCAACATGCATTGCAGCTAGAGACAATCTCTTACCAAAACGGGCTTGTGAAATATTTTACTTCACGGCCAAACAAATTACTAAACTGTGAATCAAGTTTATCACCATGACTGTACTGAATTTGTAGTTGCACCAACTGCACTCCTTATAGAATACTCCTATGCCCACGATCTACATCCCTTACCTACAATGTCAAATGCTATGTGTGCATGTGTACAACTACTACGTATGCTTAGAATTTATGACTAAAATTTAAGTAATTGATTGTATATATTGGGAATATCGCATGCAATTAAGAACATACCTGTTAAAACATAACTAAAAAATAGTGGTTGAAAGCAGGAAATTGCTTTTAGGGAAAGAGAAAACAGGAAAGAGCTCGAGTAATAGGCAAATATTTAGTGCTTATAGGTTCAAGTTTTGTTACAGGTTTACCAAAAGGAGCAAGAACGACGAGGCTTTATAAGGAAAGTAAAGTCAAGTCTTTAGCTTTTCAAAACTAGAATCAACTCGGATATCACGTGAAGAGATGCATTTATGATAGAAAAAATCTAGGATCATAATTTTTTATTTATTTATTTATTTTTTTTTTTTGTCACAACTATAATGTAACAGATTGTGAGTAAAATAATAAAATTTCATATGAAAATAATAGACAATTATTCACAATTTTACCTGACAAAATTGTGGTAAATAAAGTTATATTCTTAAAACTAATCTTTATACTCTATAAATATAAATGTTTATGAAATGTGAAAGGTAAAGATCAGGGGTCAAATATTAAAAAAAGGCTTTGCACATGTACATGTTTACCATAAGGTTAATTTACATTTTTCAAGTTATATATAAAAATCTGGTTGGCTTATTCTTCAATACGCATGCGGTCAAAGCCTCCAACTCCTCCCACTGCTTTTGGGATCTTCCGATTTTAGGATATTAAAAGCATCCCCATGCAGTTTTGCATAAATTCTCATTTTTGACCATCACAAAGTTATTTTTTCTACTTTACATAACAACTTTGCCTTTTTTAGGAACACTTTACATAACTACTTCAACAATACAATCTTACGTTAACATGTTAAGATATTCCAAACCCAGAAACCACTGCCACAGATTGAGGAGCCGATCGAGACAAAAGCAGCTCCTTTTTGAAAAACGGATTGCATATGATCCTCAACCCCATGAAACTGTCATTGTTGAGACAAAAGCAGCTTCAACGACTCAAATCACCCACGTTCGAACTGCCCAAGTCCAACAACTCAGCCCCATTGCACCCAAATTAACCAACCATTCGTCAAATCTCCATCGCCTCCACGCTAAGCCACCACAATCGCAGAGCCATGTCACCCAGTGTCGGCACTCAAATCAGTCCAATCGTCATGCCATGAGATGCATATATGGGGAATAAATCCAGCGACCGGACTTACAAGAGAGAGAGAATTGAAAAAGAAGAAAAAATATACACACGTGCACTGATAAAGAACTGGGTATAGGTGTTTTCGAACTCTTGAGTTCTTGAGTTGTTTTTTGAATTGTAGATTGGTTATGTATCTTCTTTTGAGAGTTGATGGTCTCCCCAGATTATACTGGTTTTGATTTTTTTTTTTTTTTTTTAATTTTATGATAATAAAATTCGAGTTTGGTTATAGTTTAAGGACATACATTAATCATCTATTTTATGAAATTTTTTTATGAAAAACTATCAAAAAAGTTAGTTACTTTTTCATTTTTATATAAACAGTTTTTTAAAATAGTTTACTAATGTATACCATTAGGACATATGCTAAGAAAACTCATAAAATTCTCTGGCCGATTCTCACCAAAAAAAAAAAAAAAAATTCTAGAGACAATAAAACTTTTACCACCACGAATATGTTCGCGTGAATATGTTTGCGTGAAAGTATTCACATCATTCTTTGTAAAATAGAAAGGATTCCACATTTTACCCGATTAGCCTTCAAAACATCTCACATCAGTGATTAGTCTATGTATAAATGTGTAAAATCTACCCACAACTACAATAATCATGTAAATTTATATTGGCATTATTTATTTTGCACTTAGATTTTTACTCCATCTTTATGTATCCCGTGGATGAAGAAAGAAAGTTCATGGTAGTTATTGTGTGTGAAAAAACAAAATTTTAAAAGTTAGAAAAATTTGATATTTTATGAAATAGAGTTTGAAATAGATAATTTGATGTGAGCATTTTTAAAAAGTGGTTACGTAAAATTGAAAAAGTAAATTCTTATACTAAAATAAACACGAATTTTTGCACGAGCTGATATGAATGCTTATGGATAGAACCATTTTTTTTTTCTTTCTCTAATATAGTAATCTTATTTTAGTCTAATTTAAATGCATGTATATAAATCTTTCTTCTAGAGACTTGAACTTTAACTTTTGTCTCCAAACCCCACAAAAACTTATACATGTAGAGAGACTATATAGTTATCCAATATTTTTTAATTGAATAAGATATTTTTATGAAGGAGATAGGACCACATATGTTAAATCCCCTAAGATTAGGTAGAAATTGAATGCTTTAATTAATATTATGCAGAATGTCACTACTCAAATCTACTCACAACTACAAAACTAGTTACTTTTTCATTTTTATATAAACAGTTTCTTAAAATAGTTTACTAATGTATACCCTAAAGGTATATGTTAGGAAAACTCATAAAATTCTTTGGCTGAATCTCACAATATATTTACATATATATATATATATATATATGTATATATAATTCTAGAGATAATAAAACTTTTACCACCATGAATATTTTCACGTGAATATGTTTGTGTGAAAGTATTAACATCATTCTTTGTAAAATAGAATATATTCCACATTTTACCCGACTAACTTTCAAAACATCTCACATCAGTGATTAGTCTATGTATAAATTTGTAAAATCTACCCACAACTACAATAACCATGTAAATTTATATTGACATTATTTATTTTGCATTTAATTTTTTACTATTTCTTTATGTATCCCGTGAATGAAGAAAGAAAGTTCACGGTAGTTGTTGTGTGTGAAAAAACAAAATTTTAAAAGTAAAAAAAGTTTGATATTTTAATGAAATAGAGTTTGAAATAAATAATCTGATGTGAGTATTTTTAAAAAGTGGTTATGTAAAATTGAAAAAGTAAATTCTTATGCTAAAATAAACACAAATTTTTGCACGAGCTGATATGAATGCTCATGGATAGAACTATTTTTTTTTTCTTTCTCTGATATAGAAATTTTATTTTAGCATAATTTAAATGTATGTATATAAATATTTCTTCTAGAGACTTGAACTTCAACTTTTGTCTCCAAACCCCACAAAAACTTATACATGTAGAGAGACTATATAGTTATCCAATTTTTTTTTAATTGAATAAGATATTTTTAGGAAGGAGATAGAACCACATACGTTAAATCCCCTAATATTAGGTAGAAATTGAATGCTTTAATTAATATTATGCAGCATGTCACTACTCAAATCTACTCACAACTACAAAACTATGTAAATTTATATTGGTACTATTTATTTTGCATTTAGCTTTTTACTCTTTCTTTACGTATATCAAGGATAAAGAAAGAGACTGGATGATGTAGTGGTTGTTGTGTGAGAAGAATTTTTTTTTTTTAAAAAAGTCAATTTTTTTTTGATATTTTAATGAAATAGAGTTTGGAATAAATAATCTAATCACAATTACAAAAACCATGTAAATTTATATTGGTACTATTTATTTTGCATTTAGTTTTTTACTCTTTCTTTACGTATTTCAAGAATGAAAAAAGAGACTAGATGGTGTGGTTGTTGTGTGAGTAGAAAGAAAAACAATTTTAAAAAATTAAGAAAATTTGATATTTTAATGAAATGGATAGAGTTTGTAATAAATAATCTTATGTGAGTATTTTTAAAAAGTGGTTATGCTAAAATAAATATGAATTTTTGCACAAGTTGATATGAATGCTTATAGATAGAGCCAGTTTTTTTCTCTGAAATAAAAATTTTGCTCTAGTCTAATTTAAATGTATAAGTATAAATCTTTCTTTTAGAGACTTGATACTTCAGCTTTTGTCCCCAACCACACAAAAACTTATTCTCATTGAGTGACTGCACAGTGATCGGATTTTTTTTATTGAATGAGATATTTTTATGAAGGAGATAGGACCACGTTAAATCCCCTAATATTAGGTAATGCTTTAATTTTTTTTTTTTTGATGAAAAGGCAATGCTTTAATTAATATTAAGCAGAATGCCACATAAATTCATTTAATATCAAAATGTCATATCATCATTATTTTGTTTTAATTATTGTATTAAAAAACAAATGGTGTCTACGTTTCCCTTATCCCTCTGGCAATGACTTGGTCCTGATGCAGGGTTGGATGGATCAATGATAATGACAAAGATAATAGAGACGAAGATGGTTGGGAAGCCAACTAAACCCCCAGAAAGGTACATGTGAGATATATAGATGGGATTTTTTTTTTTGAAGTTACTGTATACATTAAAAAAAAATGACGTGGGAGGAATTTTTGTGTTTAGATAGGTTTTTAGTTGTAATTTATGTGAATTAAAAAAAAAAAAAAACTTTTAGTTACAAGTAAAAATTATTTGAAGAATATATAGTTTTAATTGAAACTTTTTAAAAAATTTTAGGGTTCATCTTAAAACAAACTCAAAGTCTCAAACCATAAATAATTATCTAACTTACTGTGGGGGCATTTTTTGCTTCAAAGGAAACTCATGTGTACTCCTTTAGGCAAATTTTTGCTCTTGTCCCACATTGGAAGGGTTTCCTTCCTCATGAACCAATGGCATTAGAGTACCACTAGTTTGGTCAAAAGGAAACTCATGTGTACTCCTTTAGGCAAATTTTTGCTCTTGTCCCACATTGGAAGGGTTTCCTTCCTCTTATGAACCAATGGCATTAGAGTACCACTAGTTTGGTCAAAAGGAAACTCATGTGTACTCCTTTAGGCAAATTTTTGCTCTTGTCCCACATTGGAAGGGTTTCCTTCCTCTTAGCACCTTATAAGGCATGAACCAATGGCATTAGAGTACAAAATTGTACTCTAATGCCATTGGTTCATGCCTTATAAGGTGCTAAGAGGAAGGAAACCCTTCCAATGTGGGACAAGAGCAAAAATTTGCCTAAAGGAGTACACATGAGTTTCCTTTGAAGCAAAAAATGCGCCTACACTTACTATTTGCTGAATAGAGAAAATATTCGTTTGGCTAAACTATGATTTTTAAAAGCTTACTTTTATTATATTATATAATTATATTATGAGTTCAATTAACGGGTACTTTGAGAGTATTTGTTAAAGAAATGTTTTAATTAAAAATATTTTGATACCACTTTTGTAAGTAATATAAAAATCTTTAAAAAAATTAATAATATTTATTAAACCAATGCCTTAAAGATAAGGGTTAAATTTTGCCTTATATAATATCACATGACAATAACTTATATTATCATATAATTTTGTTTACAGAAGTTCCAAACCGTATATGGAACCGTACAGTTAAAAATCCATTTCACAATGGGCAATTGGGTATAGAAGAAGAACGATCTTCATCTATGGCTTAGATAAGTTAGATTGTTGAGCCCCCAACAAGATTTGGTTCAGATAGTCAAAGGGTTTGGGTTTCAACCATGCATGGGAGGTGTGATAGCTCCAAGATCACCAAACTGACATTGACATAAATTGAGGTAAGCACCAATTATCGTTTGCGGGTGGAGCTGAGGACGTGTGTTAAATTTCCTGGAGTGATAATTACGTATTTCAAGCTATTTCAAACCCATTAAAATCTCACCTCTAAAATTCAGGGGAAGAAAAAAGTGTTAGTATTTATAAATTCTAGAAGAAACATTTAATTGTCATACCTTTCACTATTATTACTATTTATGCTGATAGTCTCCATTTTTTTTTTTTTTTGAGAGAGATATATAGTCTCCATTTCCTTGCAAATTATTAACATTCCCTGATTCCCATTATTATCATTACTAGTATATAATTAAACTTTTATATTATAAAGTTAATAGTGTATAATAGGTCACTATTACTATTATCATCATCATTAAATCATTGTCACCATTTTTATCATCTTTATCTTATGTATTAGTATAATACTTATTAAAAGTCTTGTAGTTGAATTGACACATTCTCAAACACAAAGTACTCAGGAGTTTAGTAGGGAAATAGTTTGAGTTGTGGGGTTAGCACTTAGCAGCATGTTGTAATTATCTCTAAAAAAAAAAAAATACTCTATGGCACATTTGATACACTAATGAAGATTATCATATGAATAGTAATTTTTATTGCAAGAAATAAAAGATGTTGTAATAAAATAATTATTCCTACTCATAAATTTGGTTGTAAAATTAATTGTTGCATATAAGATGTTTGCAAAAGATAGAAGAAATATATATAGAAAAATTATTTAAAAAAATACACACATATATATATATATATATTAATTTTAAAATTAAGTTTTTAAGCATGTTAAGGAAAAGTTATTCCTCAATTTAAGGATTCATATTTTCTGCAGTGAAGATTCAACTAAAAAAGAAAATAGATACAACAATAATCGAATAATTAATATAAATAGCTTACAAGATCTATTATTGCATACCAATTAACATGTTAGATATAATTATTCAAACAATAAAAACTTAAATTGATGGAATTGAAATTTCCATCACGTTCAAAATTTATAAGAACTTTTTAATTCTTCGTCAAAATATAATATTAGTGTAAAGATTTGTAGCTCTTTTGCCGGGTAGCCTTTTTTAAAAACTAGAAAAAAATGAAAAATTTGCTTTTTGGACTTTAATTTTTAAGAAATTAAATGTTTTTTTTAATAGTCAAAATTTATATCGTTACTGAAGTGGTCTTAACAAGTGGCCCAAAGGTTTAGCTGTAGATTAATTAAATAATGATAATGTTGAAAAGATAGACCATACTCAAGCTCACTGAGTCTTTTTAATTGGCATTCAGATTTTTAGTAGGTTATAAAGTGACAATCAGATATTAAAACTAATACAGTGATATTGCGTGCATGATTTAATTAGGAAAGTATATGCTCGAAAATTAGATTTGGAATATATTTTAGAGAGAATCAGGGTCACATTAATAACACCTAATTTGTCTACCACCTCACACACAGCTGCTCATTTTAATAGCAGATTATGATAAACAAACTTCTTCTTCTTCAGATTATGATAAACAAACTTTTTTTTTTTTTTTGGAGAAACAAATTCATACACAGGAGAGAGGAAAAAATATTCTAACACAAAAACACATCACAACTTTACTCAAAAGCCACAGTGATAAATAAACTAAATATTGTTATGAAATTGCTATGAATTTTTGTGGTGAGTCTAATTTTTCCCATGGTCACTGACTTGTTAAAAAAAACATAGACGGAGCCCAAATGCAATGTATCAAGCCCAAGTGTCATTGGGAAAGACACGTACGTGAATTGTGCTTTGGAAGAATTTTAATATATAGTCTACCTTGGGCTCCATGAGCCATGCAAATAAGCTCGGAAGACTTGCAGGCCTATGGGATAGCACATGGCAAGTCCACAATGCAATAAGTTGAGTTGCACGTGTAGGAATTTTACTTAAAAATTAAGTCGAGAGAAATAAATATAATATATCTATCGATTAACAATTATATCATGTGCATATGTAATAAAAATCAACAATAAAATGTGAGAAATTTATATATTAAATTATATTATTCAAGAATCTCACAAGCAATTAAGATGCTCTTTCTAGTTGATCAGCATTAACAAGAGCTTTCTTTTTTTCCCTTCTTACACAAGTATGGCCTTGACAATATTTATAATATTCAGAAATGACATGACTAGTCATAAAACATTTCTATCGTAATAACAATTCACGTAATAGATATGTTCCATTTATTAATAAACAACTTCATCAATTAGATTCATTAATGAAGAAATTCATTAATGTGTCATTAATTTTATAATTCCATATTGACGCGTGGATTCATCTATCGTTTATATCCAGAATCACTATAATGATAGAATGCCAAGTTACTGGCAATGACACAATAGATTTATTAAGGCCAATGCTCAATGTGCATGAATCTCATTACGTAAAGACTGTCGAGATTATTATGCATTAATCATTAAAAGACTAACCCTTATTGTCTTTCATAGTCTAAGCAATTTTAACTTGCACCTCCTTTCCATCATGATCCAACAATGTACCTATAAAAATAGGCTACATAATGATGGATATGGTTAGTCAAGGACTGTAATGAATGCATTCATAATCTTAGTCTACAAAATCAAGTAGGCATATTTCAATATACCAATATTTTACATCATAAAAATATTGCAAAATTTCACAAGAAATTTTTGAATAATTAATTATTAATAATTGAGATATCATAAAATATTATGTTGGGCCACATTATTCTAATAGCATAAAAGAGCTCATTAACCTGTTGAATAAATGTGTGTTTTAGTTAGCTCAACTGGTAAATCTTTGATGGTTGAATAAGAGATTTAGGGTTCAATCCCCGCTTTCATAAAAAATTGATTGATATCTTGGTCTGATGATAAAGAACTATCATCAGGAGTGAATACTATTGATTGAAACTCTCTAAAAAAAAAAAAAAAAAAAAAAACATGCTGATTAAAGATTTAAAAAAAAAAAAAAAAACTACAACTTCAAATCTGTATTTAATACCTTAATCACATTCCTTATGAAGCGCAAAATGGGATAAACTCCAATAAATTAATATATACATACATAAATACACACACGTAACCCCGAAAAGGTACGTTGATATTAATTGGTATCGAAATATTTCATTTTTTGAACCAAAACATTAAACATCTTCTTGCAATGTTATAATACCTAATATTTTTTAATTAGATGTGAATTTTGATAAATTCACTACTGAATTATATTATTTTCGTATATTTTTCATGTTTACAAAATTTAAAGATGATAAAAAAAATCATTAGCCATGTCATCAATTAATTATTTAAATTCAAATTTTTATAGTTTAAAATAATGCATAAAAGATGAGTTTATGGATCAAATGGTAAATTAATTACATTTGATTGGTATGAAAATTGGTATGCATATTAAGAACATATAGAATATGTAATTCAACAGCTGGATTTTTAAAATATGAAATTAATAACAAGTTATTGGGGGATGTAACATTACTTAACTCTATGTGTGTGTGTGTGTGTAACTCTAAGTAATGTTACACCACCCAATAACTTATTATAGAATTCATATTTTAAAAAATCTCACCGTTGAATTACATATTCTATATGTTCTTAACATTTATGCCAATTTTTATGTCAATTGGATGTTATTTACCATTTGATCTATAAACTCATCTTTTATGCATTATTTTAAACTACAAAAATTTGAATTTAAACAATTGATTGATGACATGACAATTATTAATCTTTGATCATCTTGAAATTTTGCAAACATAGAGAATATGCAAAGATAATATAATCTAACGGTGAATTCGTCAGAATTTGTCAAAATTTACATTCAATTAAAAAAATTGAATGGTATAACATTGCTTAAACCTAACACACACACACACCTTGGAGCCATTAGTTGCCTCTGATTCAACTAACTTCACACACACACCTTGGAGCCATTAGTTGCCTCTGATTCAACTAACTTCACACACACACCTTGGAGCCATTAGTTGATTCAACTAACTTTAGCTAGAAGATTACCTAAGGATTCCTAGAAGAGGAGGTTAATATTTTTTTTAAGATTATTGAGGTAAACACCTTAGAAATCCCTTTTAGCATTGATCTTGTGATTTAAAAATAGTTAGACCCTAGAATAAATGATTATAGTACTTTTTGGAGACACCATTTTTTTGTAAATTTAATTAATTACGATAAAATTTAGGTTTTGTTTGATTGTTCTTGAAGAGTTGCAAGAGTTTTTTATAGTAATAATATTTTCCTTAACTAGTTATATTTTACTTAAATTACAATGTTTTACTTTTAAAATACTTCTTTGTATTCCTTACAAATTTTTATTTATTTTTCCAAAATCAATTTAAAGAAAAGAATCTGAATTTCTTCTTTATTGACATATTATAACTGTATTTTTTTTTTTTAATTGGTTATCTAGAAAGTTTTCATTTTTTTATCAAACTCAGAAGAAGTTTGTGTAAATTTTGGAAATGGGCCAAGAATTTGAATAAAATATTTGTTTGAATTGTGATTTTATGATATATGATTTTTGGATTTTATTAATTTTACAGTTTTAATTGTATAAATTTTACTTATATATATGCTTGATTTAATTAGTTGGGATATGGTTATTTATTGAGTTGTCAAATTCACCCCCTCCTCCCCTTTCAGATTTTTGTTGTTTAGTATTGTATTCACTCTAGTTTTTGGGTTTTAATTTCCACTGATACTTTATATATATTTTTTGGTAATTTAGTTTTGGATTTTATTTGATGTCTTTTTTTATTTGAGGATAATTACAACTTTGTAAGAAGACCTTACATGTTTCTAAGGTGAAAATTTTATAAGTGACAGTTATTTTTTTTATTTTTTATTTTTTGAGAAAGAAGTGACCGTTATCTTAAACATAGCTTATTCATTGGGTTGGGGACATGATAAATATATTTTTGAATAGATAACTTTATTAGGGCTATTCTATCTGCCATCTATATGTAAATATATCTTTCACACATGAACAAACATGACCTTTTAATGGTAAGTTTTTCAACGTACCATTGTGAACACTCACATATTTTAGCCAAGAGACATTATTTTAACCAACCAGAAAAGCATCATTTTTAGTGATACTATGTAAGAAAGTAAAAAATAAAATTAAAAAAAAAAAAAAAAAAGCCAAAAGGCATTACACACTAAGACATTGATTTGTTTTGAAAAACATTCTGAGAGCGAATGTCGCTTGTTCGAATCTTCCCTTCTCCTTTACCTGCGAGCCAACATTCACTAACTTAATTCATATAAAAATAAATAAATTCCGAAAATATCTAGGATAGATGTGTTTTTCTTTTCATCGTTCACTTTCCACTTTTATATTCTTCATTCTGTCCATATGTGTGTTATTGTTGCCACTCATTTCTCAATATGTCATCTTATTGAATACAAATCATCTATTCCATTAAGAGTTGTTGAAAAAGTAATGATGACTTATCTCGGTAAGAGATGAGGGCATGCAAAGTAGCTAGCTCAAATCTTGAGGAACTCATCATCATAACTAATTAAGTTCTCCCTAACAAAAAAAAAGACAAAAATCTACTAATCATCACTTATATGGAAACATATTAAAATTCGATTATTCCTGGCATCAAGGGATATTCCCCAAAATAAGGGGAGGCATCACCGTTCAAATTTGGAACCCAAGCTACAATGAAAAAAAAAAAAAAAAACACTCCACCCTCCTAAGGTGCATAAAAGGGGAGCAAGGTCGCCAGGGAAGTTATAAACACTACTAAAAAAATCTCCATAGAAAACCTTTCATTCGTAAAAGACCTGAAAGCTCGAAAATGTGTTGAAAACACACGAGCGGTTTAGACCCCTAAAAACAAAAAAACGGCTTGGTTGATTTTACACTAACTTACTAACAAGTGCGGAATAGTGTAAACACAAGCGTATAAACAAACAACTACTCTAATCCATAATTTAAAGCAACTCAGCAGTAAAAAATGAAATGAATAAGAGTAGGGAAGAAGGATGCAAACACAAATAACACCGAGACGTGTTATCGAAGAGGAAACCGAAGAACTCGGCGAAAAACCTCTCCGCCGCCCTCCAAGCGGAAATCGATCCACTAGACAATCAGTTGGGATACATGGATTAGCAAAAGACCCTCCAAGCCTAGTCTACCCGATGTACCTAAGCCCTCCAAGCTCCTACTCCAACAAGGCTTCTCGGAACCGTGTCTTGTCCTAGTTATCCGGATCCCGCAACAAGCTCCATGTTGCATCTGCCATTAAAGGCTCCTTCCAATGCTTCCCAGCAGCACCAAAAACGTCACTCAGCACTCTCTAAGGTGTGTCAAGTGTTTGGGCTATCAACCTCTCAAAGATATGGACAATGGAGAGGGAAGGGTTGAGGAGATACCACACGCAAAATGTTTAGAGAAGGTGGGGAAGACAATCTCTAATTACCAAGGTGTTTGGCTAGGGTTTTCTCTCTGAAGCCTTCCTCAACAAATGTGGGTAATGATGGTATATATAGGAGGGGTGCAAAAGGTGTGACTCAAAGAATACAGGCTGGCAGAACAGCTAGTCTCGCGGGTGTCTCGCGGGAAGGCCTTACCCGCGAGATACTCGCGAGACACAGTTGTCTCCACCTGGCATGACTCTTCGCATTCCATCATGTGCCTGGCACATGTCTCACTTCGCGGGAAGCTTGGTCGCGACATACCCGCGAGGTACCCGCGAGAATCCTTTTCATCTTCAAATGCTTGAGTCTTCAACACTCTTTCTCTCACACACCCCTTACATCAAGTCCCACAACAAATACAGGGTTTTAAACGATTGAACAAAATTACAATCAAATTTGGCACGGAATACAAGCCAACAAAACATAGTTGTAAATTACAACTTTACAATCTCCCCCTTTGGCTATTCCGTGACAAAACCCTAAAACAGACTCTAGACTTAAACGTGAGTTTGGGAACAAAGGCAAAACTCACTCACACCTAATTCTAGATTCTGATAAGCTCTTGAACATATGAACTAGTATCTCCTGAAACACAACAACACAATAACATTATTGTATGCAGAAAAACTTGAAGAGCATATGGAGCAAATATAATGTGATCATGCAAGATGGAATAAAACAATAAACCATGGCAAGATCAGACAAGTAATCACTATACGCAAGTAATTACTATGCTCATTTACACATGAAATGAACATCCGGATATGCAAGATGATAAGCTCATATGAAGAGGATCATTTGCAACTCCAACACTCAACCAATGCGAAATACACGAAGTATTTGCATCTAGGAACAATCCTACTTGGGCACAAGAGTGTTCATCACTCAACCAATGCATAGAACGTATATGCATCTAGGAACAATCCTACAAGGGCACAAGAGTGATGTACTTGAAGTAAAATGCATGACATTGAACAACAAGCAAACATGCACAAAGGTTGCATAAGCATGGTATAGCTAATGCATGGCACAAACCACAAAGACCTACAAACTGTGCATGCAACAAACCCTTAAAGCTTACAAAAGCAACATGGGTACAAAACAAAATGCCACATAGCATATATGCCACAAAGCATAGAACTGACACAACCATATACTGAAAAGAAACACTACTGAGTATAATATGATTTAGACATATAGAGTCAAAGCTTTAAACCAAAAGGCCAGGTGAGAGCAGTAAGTAAACATAAACATAGAGAAAACATGACAACTAGACTTCTTGCAGCTGCTTCTCCCCCTATCACTACTCCCCCTGTCACTGACATCATCTCCCCCTTTTTGTCATGGAATAGCTAGTCTTCATTCTCTTCTAGCTTCCTCTGAATTTCATCCATTTGAGTTTCAAGAGAGGTCAATTGCTTATCAAGACGGGAGTGTTGGCAGTACATGATCTGAGTAAGTCCTGAAAGTTTGGTGCTAAGATCCTGAAGGGCAACCATGATGGTGTCAAACTTTTCATCATAGGAATGAGAGGTAGAACTCGAGCTTCCTGCGGGAGCATGATGTTCTTGCTTGACATTCTTCTTGGTATGGCTCATACTCGCTTGAAGAGTACGACCATTAATTGGACTTGGCCTAGGAAAAGTGCACTCATCAGCAGAGGGACGCACACCTTTGAGTTTTAAAATCCGAGAAATAAGACGACCAAAGGGAATGCAATTTCTTGAGGCAGTTCGGTTCACCGTTTTAGCCAGTATGTGGAAGATGTGGGAACATACATCAATTTCCTCATCAGATACCAGATCATGTAGGAATAATGCTCGACCAAGGTTAATATAACCTGTGCTTGACAACGGATAGAGATTGTTGCACATGATCATTGACAGAAGCCTTAATTCTGGAGAAAGTGAGGCCACATTGATTGATGATCTACTGGAGGAGAACTCCAAAGTATCTCCTAATGCTCTCCGAAGCGTGCCCTCAGATGGAACCAGCTCATCATATACGGGTGGGATTGGAAGTATGGGCCGGTTGATTTGAAGAATCTCGGAGAGATAAACCGGGGTGATTGAGAACCGCTTTCCTCTAACCCAGCACTTGATCACTTCTCCTTCAACTACAGCATTTGCATAGAACTCTTTCACCATGTTCTCATAGGCATCTTCAAGATCGGAGAGAAGAAAATTCCAGTCTTTGGTAGCGAACCAAGTGGGAATTTGAGTATCTAACAGAGATGACTGATCCACAGCTCTTTCAACCAACAAAGGAGCATCTCGGAAGAGATTTTTATAGGATTCAAAAGCAGCATGAGAGCGAAACAGGCTAGGATCAAAGATTCCAGTTGAAGCACGAGCTCTCTTTGGTCTCGGGGAGTCTTCATCAACATCGATGATTGGTTCTTTCCCTTTGTTGCTGCCACCTTTTACAGCTGAAGTCTTGAACGGAGACATCTGTGCAAAAGAGCACCCAAAGATACCAGGAGACATTTGCACAGCACACAAACCATAGCACAGAGTTTGATTAGATTCATGTTATTTTCAAGACAAATGTAGTGCCGTGAATGAGGATTGACTGACACACAGTGCATAAATCTGAGTAATTGGGCATGTGTGTGAAGTTGATATGCATGGGGAGTGTCTCAATGTGCCTAGGAATGTGCAAAATGAGTAAAGTAATAGAAACACACACTCAATGGCCAAATGGAGTAAGAATCCACAGATTGAAATAACTTGATTTCAAATAGGCACAAAAATGTCATTCGGACAATTTATCAAACACCTAATGTGCATAAGACCACTCTAAGTGTGAGCAATGCATGAACATGGTAAAATCTTGCCTAAATACATGATAAAATGCCACAAGGGGCCAACACAGATGCAACAGGATCAAATGCAACAGAACCCAATCAAAAATATGATGCAAACTCCACTCAATTTTGTAAATCAACCCAAAGGATCGAAAATACCCAATTATCAAAACCCTAACCACAAATTCTGCAAAATCTAAGTAAAAACTTAGAAGGAAATGGTTAATCAACATACCTTGAAGACGAAAAAGCAGAAAAACGCTTGATTTGGAAGGGGATATGATGAAATAGTGAGTTGGGTTGAGAGAGGTTCGAAAAGAGTTTTTAGGGAGGGAAGTTTTTATGTTTTGAAACAACTATCACATCAGCCCTATAAAACTGAAAACACGCGATTTTCGCGGGTAAGGGAGTCGCGAAACAGTCGCGAGACAACCGCGAAAGGTGCCACTGAAGCACAAAATTTTCGCGAGAAGCTCTAAGTCGCGACGCAGTCGCGAGACAGTCGCGAGATTCTCTGCCTGATTTTAAGAAAATCTCAGTTTTTGCCAAACCGCATTTCGCGAGAAGCTGTTGGTCGCGAGACAGTCGCGAGACAGTCGCGAAATAACCCTTGAACCAGTTTACTGAAGAAAAACACACAAAATGCAATTTGACCAAAAAGAAACACAGGAAAGTCTAAAATCACTTTCAAAAACAAATAAAACTCACAAAAATCTTTTTGGATTTGATCAACAAAGATTGAGCATGTGAAACACATTTAATCAAGTACAATCACACAAATGATTATGGCATTCATAGAACATAGACTTGAGTGTTGTGTGTGGATATCAAAAGTGAGATAGTCCTTAGTCCAATGTGAGGCTTCAATGATCAATTCAATCAAGGCATACACAACTAGCACTAGATTATGTGACCTATCTCAATAATGGAAACATGCATATATGACCTCCCACACGAACTTGATAACAATTCATTGAAGCTATTCATTTGGCTCCATTCTTAACACTTCATTTGCAACTTTTGAGCAAAGAGAATCACATTTAGAGAAAGATGCCTGAAATTTTTGATATTTCATTTTATGAGATAGCCTTTGGCTTTTTGGGCATCATACATTTTATTTTGGTCGCTTTCCCTTTTTCCTAGTCGAATACTAGTTTGTGCGACAGGCTTTTGCAGCTCTATATCTCTTTTCATTTGGAGATTTACATTTAGAGATCTCTTTTAAGCAAAAAAAATAAAAGTGGGAAGATATATAGGCATGAGTCTATGCATGTATCAAGATCAACACAACCATTCACTAATCATTCATGACAAGGTTGAAGATCTATTTACAACCGTCACATAGATTTCAGAATTTCTTCCACTATGATATGAGTGCATGAGGGACAAGCTATGCTCGTTAAATGCACAAAGCCATAAGTACAAATGTACAAGGCAAAACATGTTTTGAGACAAAACTCAATAAGGTGATCAAACTTTTTGGATTTTATAATTTTTATGGGTTTTTGAAGTTTTGAAACACACCCAAAACAGAACAAGAAGAATAAGACCAACAGATAAATGTGGATCAAAACATGAAACATAAACACCTAAAACAAAATATGTGAAACCAAACTAACAAGTATGCAACCAAGAGCAGTGTAGGTTCACACAAGAGATAGAGTTCAAGGAATGATACCGACGCCGATGGTCTTACGCAAAGACTCAAACTTAGGGCCATCGAGAGGTTTTGTGAATATGTCTGCCTTCTGATTGTCAGTGTTGACAAACTCCAAGTACACAATCTTTTCGTCCACCAAGTCTCGAATAAAATGATACCGGATTTCGATATGCTTTGATTTCGAGTGTTGAACTGGATTTTTTGACAAATTTATGGCACTTGTGTTATCACAGTACACACACATCGTGTCTTGAGTGATTCCATAATCATGAAGAAGCTTCTTCATCCACAGTAATTGAGCACAAGCGCTCGCAGCAGCTATGTATTCAGCTTCGGCTGTCGATAGAGAGACTGAATTTTGCTTCTTGCTCATCCATGACACCAAGTTGTTCCCAAGATAGAAACACCCACCGGAGGTACTCTTCCTATCATCAACACAACCGGCCCAATCAGCATCAGAATATCCGGCTAGGCATTCATTTGAATCTCTTGAGTACCAAATTCCATAATCAGATGTCCCATTTATGTATCGGATGATTCTTTTGACTGCTGTTAAATGTGTCTCTTTGGGGGCTGCCTGGAATCGAGCACATACGCCGACACTGAAGGCAATGTCTGGTCTGCTGGCAGTGAGATATAAGAGACTTCCTATCATGCTCCGATAGAGTGTTGGATCCACTTCTACACCTGCAGCATCTCTACTTAGCTTTGACGAGGAGCTCATTGGGGTGAAGGTGTGCTTCTTGGAGTCTAGACCAAATCTTTTAACGAGATTTTTGGCGTACTTTTCTTGAGATATGAATATCCCATCTTTCCGTTGCTTCACTTGAAGTCCTAGGAAATAGGTCAGTTCCCCCACCATACTCATTTCAAACTCCTTTTTCATTTCTTCGGAGAATTCAAGAGCTAAATGATCAAGTGTAGATCCAAACACAATGTCGTCCACATATACCTGAGCAACCAGGAGTGACTTCTCATCTCTCTTTACAAACAACGTTCGATCAGCTTGACCTCTTGTGAATCCACGATCCAACAAGTATGTTGTGAGACGATCATACCATGCTCGTGGTGCTTGCTTTAACCCATACAGTGCCTTTTTCAACCTCAGTACATGGTCTGGAAAATGAGGATCTTGAAATCCCTTTGGTTGTTCAACGAATACTTCTTCAGTTAGAAACCCATTCAGAAATGCACTTTTCACATCCATTTGGTATAGTTTGAAATCCATAACACAAGCGATGGACAATAGAATTCGAATCGACTCTAGTCTTGCTACTGGTGCAAACGAATCATCAAAATCTATGCCTTCCACTTGGGTATATCCTTGAGCTACCAGCCTGGACTTGTTTCGAACTACCTCACCGTCTTCATCAGTTTTGTTCTTGAAGATCCACTTGGTGCCGATCACATGAGTATCTTTTGGCCTTGGAACCAATTCCCATACATCATTTCTAACAAACTGATGTAGCTCTTGATGCATAGACTCTATCCAGTTCTCATCATTAAGAGCTTCCTCTACCTTCTTAGGTTCGAATTGAGCAAGGTAGCAATTGTATGTCACATGATTTGCACTGTATTTTGGTCATTTTCTCAACCGAAGTCCTTCATTGACATCACCAATGATGTTGCTGGATGGATGATTAAGAATTACCCTTGACGACGGTCTCTTGGAGGTAGAAGGTTCTTCATCTCGAGAGATTGGAGGTTGAACTTCCGGAGGGGTAAGAGGACTAGGAGGCCCTTGTGCTAATCTAGTCTCCCTTCTTGGTATGGTTGGTGTGGTCTCTTTTTCCGGTGATCCTCTCTCAATATCATCAGCTTGTGACATGTTGTCCTCACCATCCCCCTTCTTGTGGTCAGATCCTTCACCCTCATCAATATTCCTTTCAGTTATGGTGTCATCGATAACCACATTTATGGACTCCATCACAGTCTTGGTGCGTTTGTTGAACACTCTATACGCTCGGCTGTTTAAAGAGTAGCCTAGAAAGATCCCTTCTTCACTCTTGGCATCGAATTTTCCAAGGTTCTCTCTGTCATTAAGAATATAGCATTTGCTCCCAAAGACACGAAAGTATTTAACCTTTGGTTTCTTTTCTCTCAAGATTTCATAAGATGTCTTCTTCGTTCCAGCTCGGAAGTAGATCCTATTGCCAATATGACATGACGTATTCACCGCTTCAGCCCAAAATTTCTGTGGAAGGTTTTTGTTGAGTAACATTACTCGAGCCATTTCTTGAATTACTCGGTTCTTCCTTTCTACTACTCCATTTTGTTGTGGAGTCCTTGGAGCTGAGAATTCTTTCATGATCCCTTGTTCATTGCAAAATTCATCAAACTTCGCATTTTCAAACTCCTTCCCGTGGTCACTCCTGATCTTGACAATAGGTACTCCTTTTTCATTAATCAGCCTCTTGCACAATTTTTTCAGCTTGTCACATGCCTCTGATTTTTCCCTCAGAAAGTCCACCCAAGAATACCTTGAGAAATCGTCGACCACCACCATAATATATCGTTTTCCACCCATGCTTTCTGTTTTTGTTGGACCCATGAGATCCACATGCAGTAACTCTAACGGGCGAGATGTTGCAATCACATTCACTTTCGGATGGCTTGACTTTGTCTGTTTTCCTAATTGACATGAACCACAAATATTCTTCTCAATTTTCCCAAACTTTGGTAGACCAACCACTGCTTCAAGCTTTGAGACTTTGGCCACTTGTTTATAATTGGCATGTCCAAGACGTTGATGCCACAACTCCAAGAGATCTACCCGGGCACTCCGACATGCTATGCTTGGTTTGGGAATGACCCCATAACAGTTGTCGGTGGTTCTAAGCCCCTTCAGAATTTTAACACCTTCTTCATTCAAGATTAGACATCCTTTCTTGGAGAATTGAACTAAGAAGTCATCATCACAGATTTGAGTGATACTCAGTAAGTTCACCTTCAATCCCATAATGTACAGCACGTCATTCAGCAGTGGCAGCCCCGGAATGTCCACCGTTCCCTTTCCAAGAACTTGTGAGTGACTACCATCTCCAAACGTCACAAAGCCATCTTCCTTCTCTTTAAGTGTTTTGAACAAAGTCTTATCTCCAGTCATATGTTTTGAACAACCGCTGTCAAGGTACCACAAACATGAATTAAAAACTTTCAAAGCGGTGTGAACAAAAAGACACGCATGAGAGAGACACTCTTGGCCCTCGAAGCAAGGCTCTTTTTCTTTTATTTCGTTCAAGGATGAGTGAAGTTTTCCTCTTAGATGATCAAGTTCATCACACAAGTGTTTATTTCTTCTCTCATATTTATAGACTAAAGCCTTTAACTCACACAAGCTGTTATGAATATCATGGTTTCTATGTACTAGTGATCTTAGCATGTGACAGAAAATTCTAGCATGTTTCTTTGTCTTAAACAGCTCTAAAACCACATTACTAGAACAAAATTCAGAATTACTGACAGAGTCTTTATCACAAACACCTTTGCTTCCCTTCATGTTGATTTTAACAAAGACACTATCCAAACAACACCAAGGGGTCAAGGATCACACTTAGGTAATTAAACCTCAGCAAGTGTACCCGCTCTGATACCAATTGAAAGCTCGAAAATGTGTTGAAAACACACGAGCGGTTTAGACCCCTAAAAACAAAAAAACGGCTTGGTTGATTTTACACTAACTTACTAACAAGTGCGGAATAGTGTAAACACAAGCGTATAAACAAACAACTACTCTAATCCATAATTTAAAGCAACTCAGCAGTAAAAAATGAAATGAACAAGAGTAGGGAAGAAGGATGCAAACACAAATAACACCGAGACGTGTTATCGAAGAGGAAACTGAAGAACTCGGCGAAAAACCTCTCCGCCGCCCTCCAAGCGGAAATCGATCCACTAGAAAATCAGTTGGGATACATGGATTAGCAAAAGACCCTCCAAGCCTAGTCTACCCGATGTACCTAAGCCCTCCAAGCTCCTACTCCAACAAGGCTTCTCGGAACCGTGTCTTGTCCTAGTTATCCGGATCCCGCAACAAGCTCCATGTTGCATCTGCCATTAAAGGCTCCTTCCAATGCTTCCCAGCAGCACCAAAAACGTCACTCAGCACTCTCTAAGGTGTGTCAAGTGTTTGGGCTATCAACCTCTCAAAGATATGGACAATGGAGAGGGAAGGGTTGAGGAGATACCACACGCAAAATGTTTAGAGAAGGTGGGGAAGACAATCTCTAATTACCAAGGTGTTTGGCTAGGGTTTTCTCTCTGAAGCCTTCCTCAACAAATGTGGGTAATGATGGTATATATAGGAGGGGTGCAAAAGGTGTGACTCAAAGAATACAGGCTGGCAGAACAGCTAGTCTCGCGGGTGTCTCGCGGGAAGGCTTTACCCGCGAGATACTCGCGAGACACAGTTGTCTCCACCTGGCATGACTCTTCGCATTCCATCATGTGCCTGGCACATGTCTCACTTCGCGGGAAGCTTGGTCGCGACATACCCGCGAGGTACCCGCGAGAATCCTTTTCATCTTCAAATGCTTGAGTCTTCAATACTCTTTCTCTCACACACCCCTTACATCAAGTCCCACAACAAATACAGGGTTTTAAACGATTGAACAAAATTACAATCAAATTTGGCACGGAATACAAGCCAACAAAACATAGTTGTAAATTACAACTTTACAAGACCTTTCTAATTTAAGCATAAGAGAGTCGTCCCAACTTACAGACTGCCCACCAAACCCTTAGTTTCTTTTCCGATCTTTTGCAAGTGCATGTGTGTACGAGGTCATACCAACTATCAATTGCAATGCATCATCAACAGTGTTCCATTACTCAATGATTAAAAATATTTTGTCTCACTTTGAGTGTTTCACTTGATGCTCCATCAACTATAATATCTCATTCTCTGTTTTTTTTTTTTTTTTTTTTTCAATAAAAACCTGCTCACGGTCTTCTTCCTACTTTAAAAAAGGATGCTGCATTTCTTCTTCTTTTCTCTCCACCCACACGCCCACACCACCCCCACACCAACCCCACCCCCCCCCCCCCCCCCCCCCCCCCCCCCCGGTTTTTATTGGTAAGAATTTAACGTATCCACATCCTATTCTTCTGGACTATGGAGGATGAAAGTATCATACTAGTATCTGACTCAAAAACCATCACTAACCGAACATCTTGATCCAGTCAAAATTAACTCAGTACGCAAAAGGAAAGCTGTAAACTTCAATTTGACTTGTTGCCCATTGCCCATTGATCTACGCAGAATATCCTTCATTCTATGGCCCATTGACTGGCTCAAGCCCTATGCCAGCACTTTTTCTTTCGTTTTTTTGGCTACAATTTGCCATCGCATATAGTACTATCTAGCTTGCTCTCCAGCTTAATTACTGCTGGTCCTAGTTTTCTATCTTTTTGCTTACAAAAGGAGGGTGACTGAGGAATTTGAACCCAAGTTCTCTTCTATAGGAGAACTGTACAATGCAATCATGTTATGATCATCGTCACCTTAGCATGAATTTTAATGCAAAATTTAGGTCTAAACTCTAAAAATACTTTTGGGTTTGATATTTACCTTATATATGAATGGGAGATGTAAATTCTGACCACCCTTTTCCTCTCCTCTTCCACATTTTCGTCTGCTCCAAACAAACCCTTAAGATTAATTTGAATTAATTGCTTGGTTGTCTTTCCATTATAGTTGTTGTTCTTATGCCACTCATCTGTTAATCCATTCTGGGTTTGACATGGCCAAGGCTAATTTGTTAAGCTGTTTAAAGTTACTTTAGAATAAGGAGATAATTTGAGGAGGAAGTGGCAAAAAATCAGCTTATTATCAACAGTGCATTAGAACACATGTAAGTACATATATAAAATAGAGGAGAATAACCAAAAGGAAGTGATAGTTTTTTAGACTTAGACTGAGTGCATACACAGGTAATTGGTATAGCCAATAAAGTCAAAGAAATTACATAAATTATTATCACACACTTAAGGAAACCCAATATAGAAGATGTTTTATGAACCCCAAATCATCACAATGGCTAGAACGGTCACTCCAAGAAGCACAGCAAGAAATTTGTAGAATGGAGTGTCAAAATAACATTCAGATTGGGGTGTGTAGCCTTTTGCCATAAGATTGTTGATGGCAACATAGACGAAAACCCCACAAGCAAGGCCCATTGAGATAGCATAGATCCAATTAGCTATTTGTCCTTGAGTTGTGGCATCAATAGCAATGCCAATCCCAACTCCAACAGGGCTAGATATAGCAAAAGCAAACGAATAAGCCGCAGTTGACAGAAATGGCCTCTTTGGTAGCATCCTGAGCAATGCTATCCCCATTGAAATGGCTGCAAAGACTTTGTGCAAGGATATTGTCCACAGATTCTTCCATGCATCAGCCTCAGTAGCTGAAATTTAGTTGGGAGGGGTTGTAGTTAAGTTAGCTAAACGAATGAAAACACTACTCTTTCAAACTAGCAGACCAGAGATATGAGTTTTGATCCTTTTGAAGCAAATTCAGGTCTATGGGTTGGATTCAGATCATCTAAATTTTTTAGGGTACTCTACCAAATAGATTTTTTTAAATCTTAACAACTCTTTTATAATTTAAGGGTCTAGATTCTACAATGTCAGCATTCCACTAACAATACTCTTAAAATAATAAAATAATGTTGCAAACAAAACAATTAAGAAAACAATTAAGATTATTGTTAGTGGAATGCTGATATGACAGAATTTAGGCTTTTAAATTATAAAAGAGTAGTTAGAATTTAAGAAAATTTATTAGTAGAGGATCTTAGAAAATTTAGAGGATTTGAATCCATATGGGTTTTACAGTAGCTAAACACAGCATACAATAATATCAAATCATGAAATAAGATGGATCTAGATATGCTTGCCTAAAATACATAGTACAAATGTACTTGTTTACAATCTCTTACAAAGATGGTAGCTGTGTGCTTCTAAAATTATTTATAGACTCAAGTGTGATATGGCTAGATATATAAGAAGCAGTCTCTATTGGTTATTATACTAATTACAAAAAGAAAAGGACACTCAAATTTATAAAGAAGAAAAACTATATTATATTCGATGATTTCTTCAAACCAAATCGCCAGCCACCCTCTACTTTTCCCATAAGAATAACTTAACGCCACAAACTAAGGTTTCATTTGGTTGGAGGAGTGAAAAAGCGAGAGGATAGAAAATGGTGGGAGGATGGAAAAGTGGGAGGATAGAAAATATTTTATTTTCTCTCATTTTTGTTTAGTTGGGAGTGGAAAAGTGGAGGGAATGAAAAAATGAGTTTGAATAAATTTACTCATATACCATTGTTAAATAATAATGCCCAATTCAAACAAAAATTTGACAAATAACCACAAAAAAGAGCAATCACCCAAATTTATTAAAAAAAAAAAAATCATTTCTAGTTTAAAAAAAAAAAAAAAAACAGCTACCACGCCTAGACCCTAAAAAATTAAATGAAAAAAAAAAAAAAAAGAATAGAAAAAGAAGAAGAAGAAGAAGAAAGATGGCCAACGTTCTGTTACTATCCAGAATAGGGGAAAAAAAGGGCGCCAGGCCTAGGAAAAAAAAAAAGGCAACGTTGCCTAGAAAAATAAATAAATAAATAACGGCAAAAGGAAAATGTTAGGGGAGAAGAAAAAAAAATAAAATAAAGGCAACCCATGTGCACATGGACATAGGTATTTTTGTCAATCAAGAAAAAATTCATCTTCACTCAGTTTTCTCTCTATTTTGGAGAGAAAACACTTGGGCTCCACCATTTATTTTCCTTCCTTCCTACCCAACCAAACACACTCTAAAAAATTTTTCCTTCCCATTTCCTCTCTAAGGTTTTCCATCTATCCTATTTCACCTCCAAACAAACACAACCTAAAGCAAGATGAAATTCGATGGACAAGGAAAAAAGACAAAAAAAGAAAAGAAAAGAAATATATGTATACACAATATGTATGAATGTATCATTTACCTGAAACTCCCACAGCAATACCCTCAAATACAGAGTGAAAACACAAGGTGAGGATGAGTAGTAAGGCGTCTCCAAAAGAGGTTATCCTTAAAAACTCTGGGTTGACATCAACATGCACCTCTTTAGGTTGCTCCTCAGGTGTCCTTCCTTCTTCCACTACCATAACTTTAGCATCTCTTTTAACACCACTTGTAACATGAGCCACTATGCAATCAGCAAGCAATGTCAAAACATAACCAGCCGATGCTAACATGAATGCAAAAGGGTATGTTTTAGTTATGAGGTTTGCAAAGGTCCCAGTTGAATCACTCAAGAAATGGATCAGAGAGGCTGCCAGGAAACCCCCCCCCCCCCCCCCCCCCCAGCAAATTGAGTTCCCAAGATAAGAAAGCTTTCATTCCATCGAAAAAAGTAGGGAGAGATTCCAAATGCAAAAGTGCTTACTAGTAGGATTATCAAGCACCATACTTTAACAAGAATCAACTGCTCTGATCAGTTCCACCTTGAGGTATGTTGATGCCCATTTTTGGCAAAAGGGCTCAATGGCAGAAGAAGCCCAACAATATGAAAGAAATGGAGAAAGAAAAACAGCAAAGTAAAGACCATTGGGTCAGAATGACAGGAATAATGGTCCACAGGCCTACAAAATAGTAAAGTGGCCCTAAAGAAAGCAAATGGGCCTAAGGGAGCCCCAAAGAATGAAGTAGTAAGCCTATGAGAATTATAAGAAATAGAAAGAAAGCAAAAAACGGGCTGGAGGAGCCCAAAGAAAGTAATTAGTAAATGGGATTGCTTCGAAGGCCAATAAACCCAAAGATAAAGGATATGGTGATTGGGCCTGGAAAGCCCAAAAGATTCAACAAAAGCTCATGGGAATGTAAAAAGTAGGAAAGAATGAAATGGGCCAATGATGCCTTAAAGAATGAAATAGGCCGAGGATGCCTAAGGAATAAAATGGGCCGAGGAAGCCCAAGATTGTTATATGAACTAGCCCAGCAGGAATACTGGGCAGTGTAAACTAAAAGAAGGAATAACATATGAAATTGGCATAGCAGACACTTCAGCCCGCAAGCCCAGAAGTAGTATAGTAAACAAGAGTAAATGATATCATAGTAGGAACAATGCAGTGGTGTGGTAGGAGCACCAGCCAGCCTTCAAACAAAAGGTGGAAGGAGACATGGGCCGAATTAAAGAAGAGATAGCCCACGCCTGAAGCAATACTTAGCCTAAAGAAGAAATGAGATGCAAAGAATGAACACCTAAGAACTCATCTATGCCACAAGAGTTAAACAAGCACTAGAACATGCAACAGAGTCAGACAAACCTATAGGCAATGGCAAACGCATGAACTCCAGAAAAGCAATGGACTTATATGGAAGTGGAGCACGCACATAAGGCTCAGACACCACCTACCTGTACCCAACAAATACAGGAGAGGTGGCTCACGGGTCTGAGGTAAGAGAGGGTGTGGTCTGGCGATTGGGAGAAGGGAGAGCCTATTTTATGGTTCTCGCTCAAGTGTTTTTGGAAGAAATATCCTGCTGGGATGACAAACTACCAAAAATAGGCAAACATGAGATGGAATCACTAGGTGCATGCTATAGGGGTTGGTAAGAGAGAAACTCAGCTCTTATCGGGATGAGAGTGCCAAAGGAAGTAGAAAACAAAACAAAAAGTACTTTTGTCTGGGAATGAGGCATGGCACGGACAACACTATGTAGTGATGGTGGCTGGGCAGCCGGTAGACCAATGAGTAGTCTGAGAAGGACACCCATCATAGGCTAAAAGTAGTTAAGGGGTAAAAATGGTAAATCTTGTCATGGCAGGCAGTACAAAAAGCCATAGACTTGCACAGTAAAAGGGAGGAGGAACAAAAAAACAAGAGAGAACACGGAAAACAAAGAATAAAAAAAGAAAGAAAACAAGTAAGAAAATAAAAACAAAGAAAACAAGAAAATTGGGAGTGAGGGAGAAAAATAGGAGTGATAGGAGTGAAAAGTATGCACCAATAGGACACCCATTTCTCTCCCTCTCAATAGCCCACTCTCTAGCAAGTTAAGAATCTGAGGTCAAGCCACTTAGGTCCATTTTCCAAAGTGAGTAACTTCTATAGAAGAATTCTCCTCTAAGGCTACCCATATTAGAGATTAGTTCCCTTCTTGGACTTGAATCTGTCAAGGAGCCAAGCTTGTTCCTCCAGTAGACTATCTTCTTTTCTTTTGTCATGGTTGATTAAGGACTAACACAATTTTCTTGTAATTAATCTATTGCTGCTATAATCACATTATCATATTTCTCCTTTGTGGAACTGTTTAAGCATTATCGTCGTCAACAGAAAATATTTTAGTTGAAGTATTTTAGTTATCCTATTGTATTATGTTTTTCCTACTATAATGTTTTTTTGTAAAAGTATTTCCTGCCGTGGGCACATGACACACCCAAGATTCCTACCAAGGCTTTAACTTGCGCATAAACTGGCCTAAAGTGTGTTTCAATTAGGCCAGTCCCGACTCTTCTACCCTAGAATCATAGGGCCGCAGTACAACAAGAGAGATCCAGTTCAAGAAAGGCCCACTAAAGAAAGGATGTTTGCAGAGGGATAGCTTGTATTGAAGACGGCAGACCACGTTATGAGAGGTATGGCAGGACCATCTAAATTTTCACCGAAAGAGGGACCCTTCGTAGTAAGGGAAGCACATGCAAGTGGGTATTACCGTTTGATCTAGATGAATGGAAAAGATTTAATGGACCCCATTAATGGCAAATGGTTAAAGCGTTATTATGCTTAGGAAACATTATGTAGTTATTCCTTTCTCTTGTTTAGTTTTCTTTCTTCCAAGTGACCATCCTTGCAAGGGATAATGTCACAAGAAAGTATTGTAGTATGTTCTCATTTGTAAAAAGTAATGAAGACTATGGAGTATGAGTAAAACACACTGTATCATAATCATAGTAATAGCTATAGCAGATGTAGAATAATAGATTATAAGCCCAAAATATATAAGTCATGTCAGGCTTATCAAATAAGTGTTAGAGAAATAAGGAAGTGTATTGGGTAAGATGAAAAGGGAAAGAAAATAAACATAAGGGAAGGAAACAAACAAAAACTACATAATTTAATAGTCTGATCAAAGGTCTGAAATAAGAGTCTGATCTCTAAAGCGATTAATGCCAGCAACACCAGAAAGAAGACACTTACGACGTGCTTCTAGGTCTGCCACCTCCTTCTACAAAGTCTCAATGCAAGCATTTATGGTGTCCATAGCAGGCTGAACCTTCTTCGTAAAGAAGGCTCGAGCAATCTCTCGCAAATGGTCCAGCAGAAAATCCACGGCGAATCCAACCCTGATTAACTCTTGAACCGCGACCCTCCACTATAAAATCCTCTCAGCAGACACAGTGTCGATGAAATTATGCTCAATGTCGTTCATCACACTTCCTAGTAGCTTGAGGAAATGCTCCCTCGCGGATCAGCCAAAAAGAAACCCCTGCATGAAGTCCCCAAGGCTAGTGTAAACTGCCTCCAAATGGGAGATGCATTCCCTGGGGACCCGAAAGCCATGAAAGTCAACATAAAGGGCTCCAGCACCCCAGAAGTCCGCAGGATCAAGATCATTGGTCTCGGGCTGGTCAAATCGGATGAAAAAGGTAGCAGCTTCACTTTCTAGATCAAGAATTGTGGCAGAACTGCTACTAACCTCAAACCGAGAGGATGGAGCCACCTCAACAAGAGTCGGACCTAGGAAGAAATATGAGGAAAAGCATGAGTTCACAAGATATAGACAACGTAAAGAGACAAATTTAACAATAAAGATTAAAGAAGATGTAAAGGAAAGAAAAATACCAGGAGGACCCATAGGAGTAGAGGCTACAAGTGTGGCAGAAGTGGGGGCTATAGGTATCGCGATGTTTGCTGCAGTCTCGGGCTCCTTAGGAATGTTTGTGGCTAAGAAAATTGATTTACGGAATAGTCAGAGAATTGTACCAGGAAATTATAAGAAGAAAAAAAAAATAAAAGTTGTTAAGGACAAGAGACACATACCCATAGCCTCGGTTTCATGCTCACCACCGCCATTATCCTCATCATAATTAGAAACCCTTGTCCTCATGACGGGCTCGTCCTCAGAATCCTTAAGGACGTCCTCGGATCCCTCATCAGAAGACAGATCTGCATCAGGCCCTCGGGCCAGGTGGCAGAACTAGGAATGGATGAAGGAGTGACCATCAAGGAGGAGCCATCCTTCACAGCCTAGGAGAAGGCAATGAAGGGATCGCTGGCGGAGATAACAGGAGTAGTAGGAGAAGTGCTCCCAGTCTAAGATGCATTTGCAGGGGTGGCTTCTTTTTGGAGAGTAGGAATCTCGGCAAGAATAGGAATAGACTCACCAACCCTCTCGGTCTGGGTATTTTCCTCAACAGGGACAAGCTTGGGTGGAGGAATTGAAGCCTCGACAAGAGCTTCCTATGCAATAGCAGAAGTAGAGGCCATGGCCTCAGCCACTACATCCGCCCCATTAAAGAAACCCTCCATAGGCATGCCCATGGTAGTAGAAACCTCCTCGTTCGTGGGGTGATAAACAGAAAGGGGCTCGGAATCGGCCTAAAAGAAGAAGAAAAAAAAATTGGGGGGAAGGGGAAGAAGAGAAAGAAGGAAGGCAGATGTTAATGCAAGAAGAAGAAATAAATACACATGCAAAAAAAAAAAAAAAAAAAAAAAATACATGGTAACATGTGGCAATAAAAATGCATGCGAAGGAAAGGAATGTACCTTCAACTCAGGTTCATCAAGTAATATGGGGCGGGTGGCAGAAGTGTCCTCCTTATACTTAAACTACAAAAAAAAAAAAAAAAAAAAAAAAAAAAAAAAAGGGAGGAGAGAGACGAATGAGTATGCATGTGGAGTCAAGAAAGCCCCATGAATAAGTAAAATAAAGAAAAAGCAAAGTTTAGAGATAACACATTCTCCTCTCAGTAGTGGCAGATAGAGCTGGTGGAGATGTTTTCTTGTTGCAGCTGTAGGTTCTGCTAGAAGGAGGAGCATCCATGGATGGCCTTGGAGTAGAAGGCTTGGGCTTACTTGCAGTAGAGCACTTGCTAGAACGAGTACAAGCAGAGGGAGGAGGAGAACCCTCGAGAACTATGTAACCAATGGGAGGAAGGCCACCCTTATAGGGAACGATGTCAGAACAAGTCTTAGAAGAATCATCCCCTCTCTTAGCAAACTTAGGCTTAGCGGACCGAGACACCGAACCCTTCTTCTTCGTAGTAGAAAGGTTCACCACCTTCACCTTCTTCTCCCAACTTGTAGGATACTCACCAGCATAAAGATACCACCCCTTCTCCTTCACCTGCCACTCAAATATGGCAGACCTAATCTGTTCCTAGCATATGCCACCATGAAGTTGGTGGGAAGCAACAACCGCAGGTTGGCAGAAATGACAGCATGAAAACCATCAGGAGGAATGAGAGAAAACCCACTGCTACCCAACAACTCCTGCCCAAATGAAGTCATCACAACTTGCTAATACCTATGCATCGCAGCTGTACAATGACCTTCTCCCTGTGAACCCAGAATGGTGATTGCTATGAAATGCCTGCTCCAAAACTCAAAAGCACTAGGCCGCAGGAATGGCCAAGCGGAAGTAGTGGACCAACCTAAACTACCCTGTCACTCTGTTTGGCAAAATAGTGTATAAAAGCGAATACCCTCATTAGTAAGGTAAGGCAGCCACCCAGCATTAGTGGCTGCCAAATACATAATCCCCCTCTCATCAAAGGCAGCCAACGGGGTGGTGGTCACAGTTGTGTCAGTAAAAGGACCCATAACCGAATCAGCACATGTAAAGCCAATGCCCAAATTCTTGTATGCCCTCAAACAAAAGCCAACTCCTTTATCAAAAAACTCAATGGCAGGATGCCCAAACGGCTTCAACCTAACCTAGCAGTGAGCCGACAAAAAATCAAATACAAAACAACCACAGAAATCAGTAATAACCTTCAGACAAGAATGGTACTTCTCTTTGGAAAAACAGACAGATTTGCATTAGCCAAGTGCCAAGTAAAACGCTCCCACAACAAATGCTGCAAAATGGTACTGTGGGCAGAAGTAGTAACTATGTGGCAGGAGCCTACCTGCCTCTCATCACTCTACAAAATATCCAACTACACATATAGATGATCCAGAAACATAGGGGCTAATGACAAACTCATCCCAACAGAATTCTTTATGGCTAATCGAAATAAAGGGGTTTTACAACAAAATATGAGTGAGAACCAAAGATGAACTTACAGAGCCAAAATGCGACGAAGGCCACATGAAAGACTACATCGAAAGCCTTGGAGAAAGCCCTAACCCAATGCGACAACTTCGAGTTGCCACTCATCGTGTTCCTTAACTCGGCCTCGACGGCCTCCTCCTCGATGGAAAGTTCAATATTGCCCTATTCCACATCACCACAAATGGACAACAACAGTTGGTTCGCCACATCCTCTAAGGTCACGAAGATCTCACTGCAAGAAAGGAAGGTATGGGTGGCGTTGCACCATCGACGAACCAAATGACGAAGATTAAACAAGTCCCTATAGTTGGACAAGCAACGGGATGAAACGATGGCCTTCAACACGCCAGCCTGTCGTAATGTTGCCATGAAACCTGTATTGGACAACTCTTCATCTACCCATTCCTTCCAACCCAAAGAGGTACCAGACCCAAATTCGAAGAGGATGGGCACGGGAAGTGATGTCCCTTGGCGTATATCAAGATCGGGAATGGAAGAGGCCAAAGGGGCCCAAGACACGTCCGTGTTGCGATGGCAAATGGAGAGCCACACACAGCCTACCAGCAGAGGTAGATACTCACAGAGTACCACGGGAAAGTGAGTGTGGGCATCGTACCACATATCGATGAAGGGAGGGCATTCGCTATTTAGGTTACGACCCCTTTCCTTCTCCTCGGAACGGTCCGATTTGGAGAGGGGAGCCTCTTCACCCACTGTCTTGGTAGGAGGATCATCGGCGGCAACCTCCTTTCCCTTACAGCAAGAAGAACCCTCGTCTTTCGTCGGCGTTATGATGGGTTACCTACTTAAAGAAGATCGGTGGAGAGGTTTTGGGAAAAGAGACACAGTGCAAAGAAAGGAATGAGAAAGGTGTTATGAGTGAATGATGGTGTGAGAGACTTCGAAAGTGCTCCTCAAAAAAGAGATTTTTGGGTACCTTTTTAAGGCACCTCTCTTTTTGGGTGTGGTATGGAGTCGCCACTTATTTTTTATACAAAAAAAATAAGAAAAAATAAATACATGACTGAATTGTTCTCTTCATTGATTGAATAAAAAATTACATATTTGAAAAATTGAAAAATTACATGGCTTTGGGTCCTAGTTACAAACTACCAAATAATTACATGGCTTTTTGTCCTAGTTACATTCTACCCAAAATAAAATAAAGATAAGGCTAGATCTACTTATCAAAGACCTAAATTCGGTGGCTAGGTTACAGAATGGGAAGGTGTTAGGCACCCATTCCGCCTAGACAGAGTTTGGTCTTCTGAACTCTTATGACCAATGTACCCTTTTTATGCATACTATGAATGATATGTTGAGCATGTGACAAAAACTAAATCATACAAATTTATTTATGAATGAATCCTTTCTTGTTTTTCTTTTTTTAAATTCAGATATGTTTTTGTGAATAAAAAGTGATTTTGATTTATATAAAAAATAATCAGATTTGTTTTTGTATGTGTAAAAAAGTGGTTTTTGGAGAGAAAATTCATATCTGTGTTTATTACATAAAACAAAGTCTTTTGATTTGAAAAATATCAGATCTGTTTTGTGATAATAAAAAAAATTGGATTTATTTATTAAAAAAATCAGATCTGTTTTTATATGTGGAAAAAACAAGAAAAAGATTTTTTGAGAAGAGAATTTCATTCATGAAATAAATTTATGCTACATGTATTAAATAAAACAAACACAACAAACGCAACCATTCATGATCTTTTTCTTTGTTTCAAAGTTTGCATATGTTAAAAAAAAAATCAGATTTGTATCTAAGAAAGATACAAATCAATTTTTGATTTGAGAAAAATTCATATCTGCATCTAAAAAAGATGCTGATCTATTTTTGATTAAGAAAAATTCAGATCTGCATCTAAGAAATATGCAGATCCATTTTTTATTAAGAAAAATAATAGTTCACATGCAGATTATTGGAATTAAGAAATAGATCTTAACAATGGTATAAAAAACAAGATCATGCTTTATCAAAACTATGATTAATAATTTATGGATAAAGAAAAACATGCATCATCATAAACAAGAAGCATAAAAAATAAGGTGATTGAAAACAACCTCTTGCATGAGCACTCCTTGTTCTTGAGAGGATGTTTTAGGGTTCAAAGAAATTTGTTCAATTTTCTTTGAAACCTAAAAACCCCAATTTAAGCAGCAAATCTCAGAGAGGATCAGCAAATATTAGCAATTTGAGAGCCTTAAAACGTATGCCTCTCAGAGCGTAGAAAAAATGTGTTGAATTATGAAATCCAGTCTCTATTTATAGAGGCCAGAAGACTCTAAAAAATATCCCTGATGTGTAGAACGCGAATCGAGACTCATCCTTCTACGAAAAGATCGAAGAGGGTGTGCCTTATCGTCACCCGAAGGGATTTGGGCCAAAGCCCAAAAGGAGGCAATTTGGCACTTTTAAAGTGCCGTTCAGCACTCCAAAAGTGTCGAATGGTGCTCTTGGATGGCAAACACACTTTCATGTTTGGGTGCGTTTTGGACTCTCCTTCTAGGGTTTTTTTTATCCGATCCTTGCACCTAAACGTATTTTCATCCTTAGTCTATGATTTTTATCTCTTTTCTAGATAATTCAGGCTTTTTAAGAACAATTATCTTTTAGATAAACACCCTAAAATAAATCTTGATAAAGTTCAGATTATCCACAATTTTATTATTATCCAATCATCCATTTTATTCCTATGCATGCATCCCTATTTTAGACACTAATTATCAACCAATCATAGAATTATTTAATTAATTTTAATTATTTAACCAATCAAAATTAATTTAAATTAATCATGTATTGTCAACTCTACCTAGACACAATGCATGTTGATCGTACAAACTTAATCATGTGATATCTTTTGATCCGATGGTTTGATTTGGAAACTAGACACACCATTACGATTTTTAGAACCTTAAGATCATTTTTATGATATGCAATGAATAAATTGATGCATGTAATGCAAAGACAAATTGATACATGTAATGCAAGAACAAATTGATGCACATAATGCAATCAAGTCATTCTCCTTAATTAAATCATGGGTGCAAAATTGAGTGTCTACAGAATGCTCCTCATTGACAGAGCTTGAAAAGCGAATGTCAATGTAAAACAAAGACTGATTTTAGCGGCCATGATTTAATTGAGGTTGAATTTTCAAAGATTTCCTAACCCTCGAACCTAAAACTTTGGAACATAGAACTAATGTCTTATCTTTTAACAAAAAATGAAAATACTTGACTTAGTTGGTAGTTGATGACTCTGGAAATGATTCTTGACAAGTGGGGTGACCGAGAGACTTCTTAATCCTAATCTTGAAAACGGAGTTGTCTGCGACCAATAGGCTTCTCAACCTTGAAACTGGAGCTGTCTGCAACCTAAGGGCTTCTTTACCTCGATCTTGACGAAAGGTCACCAAAGGGCTTCTCTACCTTGAAACTGGAGTTGTCTGCAACTTAAGGGCTTCTTTACCTCGATCTTGATAGAAGGCAACCAAACGACTTCTCTGCCTTGAAACTGGAGTTGTCTGCGACCCAAGGGCTTCTCTACCTCGATCTTGATGTAAGGCCACCAAAGGACTTCTCTACCTTGAAACTGGAGTTGTTTGCGACCTAAGGGCTTCTCTACCTCGATCTTGATGAAAGGCAACTAAAGGACTTCTCTACCTTGAAACTGGAGTTTTCTGCTACCCAAGGGCTTCTCTACCTCGATCTTGACTAAAGGTAACCAAATGACTTCTCTATCTTGAAACTGGAGCTATCTGCGACCCAAGGGTTTCTCAACCTCAATCTTGACGAAAGGCAACCAAAGGGCTTCTCTACCTTGAAACTGGACTGTTGCCTACAAAAGTCAACATTTGAAATTAGACTTTAACTGATGAGTGCTTTGTGGTCCCACTGTTTTTGAGATGTGTGATCTTCATTTATCCCTTCTCGATTTGAACTTTATCAAGAAAAGTTTGATTGAAAAAAGATTCTATTTTTGAGAAACATTTAATTTTTGAAACTTGGAAGTTTTGAAATTGACATTTAAAATTTTGAGACTTTGAAAACTGAAGGTTTTGAAATTGAATTATGAATTTTTTAAACTTGAGATCTTGAAAGATTTGAAAATTGAAATGTTGAAAAATTGAAACTTGGGATTTTGAAAATTTGTGACTTGAAATTTTAAGCATGAAATCTGATGATGTGTGAAATCAGTTGGTTGAACACTTCGGCTTCGGTCGGCTACGGCGGTAGCGAAGGCCTGAAAAGAAGAAACACTGAAGGAAGTGACCGGGGTGGACCGGTCAAATACTCTCCGATGATAAAGTTAGTCTTCTCAACAAGGAAATGAAGTTCCAACTTTTTGGGAGTAAAATCTCAGAATTTTCATACCTTTGCCTGTTTCAAACCGGTCCTTTATATAGGGAATCTTGGGACGGTTACTTGGTTTAGTAACCTCCCCAAGATTTGTGGAATAACTGGTTTTACGGAGATAACTTCCCCAACGGCTATAGAAGCAATAACCGCTGATGGAAGTTACATACTTAGAAGATATTGTTGGCGATGAACACAAGTTGGTTACCTGCTCAAGAATTTGTTAAGTGTTGTATGGTCGTCCATGTGCAATGTTTATGGACGACCCTATGGACGACCCTTTGTCATGCTGTTGTTTGGTCGTCCATCTGCTTCGCATATGGACGACTCTTTCGCCTTGATTACGAGGTTTATTCAATTGGGTCAACTTCTCATGGACGAGATCTCTGGACGAATAAGAGATTGTCTTGGATGCTTGGCTAACCATTGGTGATGGACGACCCATCTGGACGAGCCATAGATGTAATTTTTTGGTTATCCCATCAGTTGGTTGAACACTTCGGCTTCGGTCGGCTACGGCGGTAGCGAAGGCCTGAAAAGAAGAAACACTGAAGGAAGTGACCGGGGTGGACCGGTCAAATACTCTCCGATGATAAAGTTAGTCTTCTCAACAAGGAAATGAAGTTCCAACTTTTTGGGAGTAAAATCTCAGAATTTTCATACCTTTGCCTGTTTCAAACCGGTCCTTTATATAGGGAATCTTGGGACGGTTACTTGGTTTAGTAACCTCCCCAAGATTTGTGGAATAACTGGTTTTACGGAGATAACTTCCCCAACGGCTATAGAAGCAATAACCGCTGATGGAAGTTACATACTTAGAAGATATTGTTGGCGATGAACACAAGTTGGTTACCTGCTCAAAAATTTGTTAAGTGTTGTATGGTCATCCATGTGCAATGTTTATGGACGACCCTATGGACGACCCTTTGTCATGCTGTTGTTTGGTCGTCCATCTGCTTCGCATATGGATGACTCTTTCGCCTTGATTACGAGTTTTTTGTTGGCGCCGTCTGTGGGAAGCGCAAGTTGTTTTACGATTTGACTTTCTGCAACAAAAGGTTGAATGGTTCGGACTAGATCAAGGGCCACAAGCCCAGGCCATCAGGGGAGCAGAGACGCTTCAAGCAACCCCCATTGCGATCGCCAATCAGCGCCTGTTATGCAGTCGCCTTCCATGCAACACATACAATCCATGGCGGCCGCGATGGCGGAGCTAACTCGCCAAAACCAAGAATTGACTAGGGAGATGGAGAGGCAACGCCGTGAAGGACATGCTGAGTAACAATCCCAAAGTCAGGAAAACAGAGGAAATGCCGAGCCCGAGACTCAGTCAAGAGGTACCACTTCGCGAAGGGTGCCACATTTGGAGAAAGAAATGGATCAGATGAGGAGGGTTATGGACGAGATGAAGGAGAACATGAGAAGGGCAAATCCCGTCGAGGATTTGGTTCACCGAACAGATTCCCCATTCACGGCTTCCATCAATGGGCATCCCTTACCTCCAAAGTTCAAAATGCCTTCCCTGGATTCATATGATGGAGCACGTGATCCTTTTGATCATATTGCTACTTTCAAGACAACCATGCATCTTCAAGGGGTTCCAGACGAGATTATGTGCAGAGCCTTCCCTACCACCCTCAAAGGACCAGCACGAGTATGGTTCAGCAAAATACCTCCAAACTCCGTAAGTTCTTTCGAGGAATTAAGCAAATTATTTGTCAACAATTTCATTGGAGGACAGAGACACAAACGTTCTTCGTCCAGTTTGCTGACCATAGAGCAAGGGGAGAATGAAAGCCTGCGTTCCTTCATCACACGCTTCAACAGGGAAGCCTTGACAGTAGACGAAGTGGACGACAAACTATTATTGGCAGCCTTCCACAATGGAGTTAACTCGGACTTATTCATTCACAAGTTGTATGAGAAAGAGCCCCAGTCCATGGCTGAACTCGTCCACTCAGCCCAAAATTTTATGAACGCAGAAGACGCCATCATAGCTAAGAAGAGGAAGAGAGCTGAAAGAATGGAAGTCAACCCCCCGCGTCACTCTGATCAAGGGCCTCGTCCAAAGAAGGGACGAACAGAAGATAAGAAGGACCGAGACAGGGATAACAGGAAGGCAGGCCCATCAGTAAGGAATCAGAATTACACACCATTGAATGCCCCACTTGACCAAGTACTCATGCAGATCAAGGATGACCCTTCCTTGAAGTGGCCAGAGAAGATGAAGGGAGATCCTAACAAGCGCAATAAGAACAAATATTGTCGTTTCCATAGAGATCATGGCCATGACACGGACGAGTGCTATGACTTGAAGCAGCAGATTGAGAACCTCATCAGGCAAGGAAAGTTAGGACATTTTGTTGGAAGAGATCATAAAGATGAAAAATTGAAAGCAAAGATGGAAGAGTCATCACGGCCCCCATTGGGAGAAATAAGAGTTATCATTGGTGGGACGTCAACAGGACAATCTTCCAAGGCAAAGAAAACATATCTTAAAGCAGTGCAAAATGTCCAACTCTCTGGACGATCCCCAGGGACGAGGGGGACGGACGAGCCAACCATTTCTTTCACGGACGAAGAAGCTGAAAGGATCCATCATCCACACGACGATGCAATCGTCATTACCCTACTCATAGCAGATTACAGAACCAGGAGGGTGTTGGTGGACAATGGAAGCTCAGCAGATATATTGTATTATCCTGCCTTCCAGCAGATGAGGCTTGGACGAGATCAGCTTCGTCCAGCATGCTCGCCACTGATAGGATTCGGAGGAATGAAAGTGCAGCCCGTAGGTACCATTACCTTGCCTGTAGTGGTAGGGTCATACCCGCAGCAGATAACTAAAGAAGTAAATTTCCTTGTGGTGGATTGTTCGTCCTCATATAATGCCATCATCGGAAGACCAACCTTGAACAGTTGGAAGGCGGTAACATCTACCTATCATCTATCAGTCAAATTCCCTACGGAGTGTGGAATTGGACAAGCACAAGGAGATTAGTTGGCAGCTAGGGAGTTTTATTTAGCCATGTTGGCTATGGACGAGCAAATGCAGACCATGAGTATAGAAGAAAGAAAAAATGTTGCAGAACCGACTGAAGTATTGGAAGATGTTCTATTACAAGAAAATGATCCAGAGAAATTCACTAGAATTGGGACAAGTATGAAGGAGAAGGTGAAAGAAGACCTCGTCCAGTTTCTAAGAAAGAATGCCGATGTTTTTGCATGGAGTCATGATGATATGCCTGGCATTGATCCAAGTGTAATCACTCATCGACTGAATGTATCCCCCATTTCTAAGCCTATTCGCCAAAAGAAAAGGGTGTTCGCCCCTGAACGAGAGAAGGCTATCAAGGAAGAGGTTCAGAAGCTAACCACAGCACAGTTTATCCGGGAAGTCTATTACCCGGATTGGTTAGCGAATGTAGTGATGGTGAAGAAGGCAAATGGCAAGTGGAGGATGTGCGTCGATTTTACTGATCTGAACAAAGCTTGCCCTAAGGATAGTTATCCTTTGCCACGTATTGATCAACTAGTTGATTCTACAGCTGGTCATCAACTGTTAAGCTTCATGGACGCCTTCTCAGGATATAATCAGATAAAGATGGACGAGGCAGATCAGGAAAAGACATCATTCATTACCAGTCAAGGTTTGTTTTGTTACAAGGTGATGCCCTTTGGTTTGAAGAACGCAGGGGCAACTTACCAAAGGCTGGTTAATCATATGTTTCGTCCACAGATAGGACGGAATGTAGAGGTGTATGTGGATGATATGCTTGTGAAGAGCTTAGATGAGGGAAGCCATTTAGATGATCTTCAAGAAACTTTCGAAACACTCCGACGATACAAGATGAAGCTGAACCCGAGTAAATGTGCATTCGGAGTATCGTCAGGAAAGTTCCTAGGATTCATGGTTTCAGAGAGAGGAATTGAGGCAAATCCGGACAAGATTCAAGCCATACTGGACATGGAACCACCGAAGAACATCAAGGAAGTCCAATCCTTAACTGGACGAGTTGCAGCTTTAAACAGGTTTGTCTCGAAAGCCACTGATAAATGTTTACCCTTTTTTAAGATTCTCAGAAAGGAATTTGAGTGGACGGACGAGTGTCAAGAAGCCTTCCAGGACCTAAAGCACTATCTTACTACAGCTCCGTTGCTAAGCCCGTCTGTGCCAGGAGAAGAATTATATCTGTATTTAGCAGTGTCCCCACATGCTGTCAGCTCAGCGTTAATCAGGGAGGAAGAAAAGGTGCAAAAGCCGGTGTATTATACTAGCCGGGCGTTGAGAGGGGCGGAAGGAAGGTATCCATTGATGGAGAAGTTAGCCTTCGCGCTAATAACGGCCTCTAGGAAGTTAAGACACTACTTCCAAGGTCATGTCATTATAGTCATGACTGATCGTCCACTCAAGAAGGCAATGAACAAATTTGAAGCTGCAGGACGATTAATCCAATGGGCAGTTGAGCTTAGTGAGTTTGATATTCGGTACCAACCGAGGAATGCAATAAAAGCACAAGCCCTGGCAGATTTCATTGCAGAATTCACCCCAAGTTGTGAGGAACTGGATGAAAAGGAAGACGGTAGAAAATGGGTCGTCCATGTAGATGGATCATCTACACTGTATACAGGAGGTATAGGAGTTGTTTTGCAGTCACCAGAAGGAGACAAACTGAAATATAAAGCTCGCTTGCAGTATCAGACCACTAACAATGAAGTAGAGTACGAAGCCCTTCTTAAAGGGTTGGAGTTGGCTAGATCTGTAGAGGCAAGCTCGGTACTCGTTCTGGGAGATTCACAGTTAGTCATGGGCCAAGTAAATGGAACATGTGAAGCTAAAGAAGAAAGAATGAAGAGATACTTGAAGAAGGTGTTACATCTTGTGAAGAAATTCAAAAAAGCTAATTTCGTCCAAATCCCAAGGGAAGAGAACACAGAAGCAGACACTCTAGCGAAGGAAGCCTCCGCTAACGAAGCCATGGACAAGGGGGCAACTGATGATGATAACGAGTACCTCCAAATCCTCCAAATATTCGTCCATGTGATTCGTCCTTAAGGAAGGTGGACGAATTGAAGCCTTGTCACCGTCATAGCCTCGTCCGTCATCAGCAAGGACGGACGAAGCCTCGTCCGTCCCCAAGGACGGACGAGGCAGATATGGACTTGGCCAAACTGGAAACTATGACAAAATTGGCTTTACCAATGAACCAATACCTCCTTTGTCCAAAACGAAGCTTCAGTCTAGATAAAATAACTTCCATGGAAGTTATGGAAGTTATTTTATACTCTGATAAGTTCCTCAACAATAGGAACGGTTTATTGAATAAATAACCGTTCCATATGCACTATATAAGTATTTTTCTACAAAGAGGTAAGGGATTCAGACTTTTTTCTCTAGAAAAACAGAACAGCCTTAAAGTGATTTCTCTCCATCCCAAGTCACTAACTTTATCATCGGAGGATCATAGGCCGGCCTCCACCGGTCTTCTCTCTGATTGAGTTTGGTTTTTCAGGATTCCACCGTGAAGATTGCCAAAGTCCGGAGACTTTCAATCCACTGATTTTTCAGTAACATCAAAATCTAAGGTTGAAATTTGTGCAACTTGAAATTTTGAAACTGGAGATTTGAAAACTCGCAACTTGAAATATGGAGATTTTGGAATTTGAGACTTTGGAATTTGAAACTTGAAATTTGGAAACTTGAGACTTAGGAATTTTGAGATTTGAAAATTTTGGAATTGGAAAAAAAATTAGGATTTGAAAATTTGGAATTGAAAGTTTGGACCCGAAAAATTTGGGGTTTGAAAACTTGGAGTTTGAAAATTGGAAATTGGAAATTTGGGGTGTGAAAATTTGGACGTGGAGTTGAGAATTTGAGATTTGGAATTTAAAATTTGATGTTGAGACATTGTCATTGTGTTGTTGTGTGATCTTGTTGGAATTTGGGGCATTGTATGATTGATCATGTTGTAATGTTGGCTTTGGAACATTTTTGAAATGTTGTATCTTTTGGTCATGGTGTAATCTGGACAATGTTGGTGGCTTATGGAATTTTGGCAATGTTGGTAATTTGTGATGTTGTTGGATGAGTTTTGGCTTGGATATTAGGGGGCATTGAAGTCATGAAATTTTGGCCATGTTGGTAATTTGTGATGTTGTTGGACGAACTTTGGCTTGAATTTTGGGGGGCATTGAAGTCATGAAATTTTGTTGTGTAGGCTTGGTTGAACAAAATCATGATGAATGCAGAAGATTTGTTGGCATGTGTAATTTATGGCAAAATTTCGTGGGTATGAGTATGGAAAAATTTTGCGGGTACGGAAAAATTTTTGTGGATATGGTATTTTGGCTACAGAAATATTTTTGTTGGGTATGTGATGTTGGATGATGAAAAAAATTTGTGATTATGATTTTGGATATGTGGGGATTTATTTGTGCATGAACATGGACATGTGGGAATTTTTTCCAATCCAATGGTTATGGGAAAATTTGGTAGTTGTGTATGGACATGTGAAAAATTTTGATTGTGGTGAACTTTTGGTGGGGCATTGATTCTTTGTTGTGGTGGGGCATTGGTTGTGAGAATTTTTTGGTTATGTGGATTTTGATTATGGGTTTTATTTTTTGGACACGTGATTTTGGGCATGGGAATTTTTCAAACATGTGATTTTGGTCATGGGAATTTTTTGGTTGTAGGAAAATTTTTTGTCATGGGAAATTTTTGATCATGTGGAAACTTTAAGTGAGACAAGTTTAGAATTCACTTGATGAGGTCTTGTAGTACCAATTTAAACTTATCTTGCTCAATTCTAATGGAGTTCGCACTTACTTGAATGAGGCAGAGCCAAATGCCCTTAGTTTAGAAATGAATGCATGATGATTTTTTTTTTTTTTTTTTGAAATCTTGAAATCTTGGTTTTTTTATGAAAAGATGATGGTGGTGGTCCTTTTTTTTTTTTTTTTGAAAATGAATGAGGCATGGCTGAATGCCCTTAGTTTGTAGATTGGTGCATGACTTTTGAAAACTTTGATATTTGAGGAAAAGATGATTTCTTTTTCAAAATGGATGAAGCATGGCTGAATGCCCCTAGTTTAGAAATGGATGCATGATTTTTGGGAAATCTTGATTTTTTATGGAAAGATGATTGTGATGATTATTTTTTTTTCCAAAATGAATGAGGCATGGTTGAATGCCCTAGTTCAAAAATCAATGTGAATTTAAAAAAAAAAAAAAAATCTTATTGTGTAGGGACCTCAATAAAGAAAAATTTGAGTAAAACAATATCAAAATCACAAAACTAGGCAAAACAAGGATTGTGGGGATGATGGGCCAACGGACTCTATTGGAGTGCCGATTGGTGCATCTAAACTGAAGATTGATGGTGATTGTTAAGTAGACGAAAGATCCATGTCCACCTCCTGCAAAAGATTCTTCTCATGAACTTGTTAGTACTTAGTTATTATAAAAATGTTTTGGGCCAATGCCCCTAGTTTAGACATGCTTGCATAGAAAATTACTGATACGCTTAGTGCAAAACAGATGCTCCTAGCCTAAATTCACAACAAAAAAAAAATGTTTTGATTTCGAGCCTTTGAAAAACATATTTTATTTTATTTTATTATTATTTTTGAGTGATTGTGACCGGGCCTTTTGAAAAGGCTGCCTACGTACCTCTCTCATGGAGGATCAGGTCCAGACGTAGTTCAAAAAATAAGTTTTGAAAAATGAAGTTTTGAATTTTTTTTTTTGAAATAAAGTTTTTTTTTTTGGTTAATTGTGACCGGGCCTTTGAAAAGGCTGCCTACGTACCTCTCTCATAGAGGATCAAGTCCAGACGTAGTTCGGAAAAAAAGTTTTGAAAAAAATGAAGTTTTGAAAAATCTTTTTTGAGAAATGGAGTTTCTTTTTGGGTGATTGGGACCAGTCCTTTGAAAAGGCTGCCTACGTACTTCTTTCATAGAGGATCAGGTCCAAACGTAGTTCGAAAAAAAAGTTTTGAAAAATTGAAGTTTTGAAAAATCTTTTTTGAGAAATGGTGTTTCTTTTTGGGTGATTGGGATTGGGCCTTTGAAAAGGCTGCCTACGTACCTCTCTCATAGAGGATCAGGTCCAAACATAGTTCAAAAATTTTTTTTTTTTGAAAAAATGAAGTTTTGAAAAATCTTTTTTGAGAAATGGTGTTTTTTTTTTGGGTGATTGGGATCGGGCCTTTGAAAAGGCTGCCTACGTACCTCTCTCATAGAGGATCAGGTCCAAACGTAGTTCAAAATTTTTTTTTTTGAAAAAAATGAAGTTTTAAAAAATCTTTTTTGAGAAATGGAGTTTCTTTTTGGGTGATTGGGACCAGGCCTTTGAAAAGGCTGCCTATGTACCTCTCTCATAGAGGCTCAGGTCCAAACGTAGTTCGAAGACAAAGTCTTGAAAAATGAAGTTTTGAAAAATCTTCTTTTTTGAAATGAAGTTTCTTTTTGAGTGATTGTGACCGGGCCTTTGAAAAGGCTGCCTACATACCTCTTTCATAGAGGATTAGGTCCAAACATAGTTCGAAAAGAAAAAAAAAAGTTAAAAAAAAATGAAGTTTTGAAAAATCTTTTTTGAGAAATGGAGTTTCTTTTTGGGTGATTAGGATCGGGCCTTTGAAAAGGCTGCCTACGTACCTTTCTCATAAAGGATCAGGTCCAAACGTAGTTCAAAACAAAAGTTTTGAAAAAAATGAAGTTTTGAAAAATATTTTTTGAGAAATGGAGTTTCTTTTTGGGTGAGTAGGACCGGGCCTTTGAAAAGGCTGCCTACGTACCTCTCTTATAGAGTATTAGGTCTAAACGTAGTTTGAAAAAAAAGTTTTGAAAAAAATGAAGTTTTGAAAAATCTCCTTTTTTTTTTTTTTTTTTTTTGAGAAATGAAATTTTGAAATGAGTCTTTTTTTTTTTTTTTTGTTATTTTTTTCTTGAAAAAAAAGCAATTTTCTTAGAATGAGATTTTTTTGAAATTTTATCTTTTTGCAAATGAACAAAAGATGATCCTTTGAACAACCTCTTTGACCAATCATAATGCTCAATTGTTAACTTGATCTCATTGGCTAGAAAGGATTTGAAATCATTAAAAACATGTAATCAAATTTGCTTCTTTATTTTGAAAAAATTTAGATTAAGTCTTCAAAGACAATCAAGGAAATGAAAGGCTTGGGAATCACATATGTTGGGAACAAGCAAGAAAGGGCAAAATCCTAAGTTTGAAGATTTGAAATTTTTTTTTGAGAATTTGGAAATTTGTTCTCTTGAGAGCTATTTTTTGTTAGGAGCAAACAAAGTGAGTGTTTAGAGCTTCGAAAAAATTTTGGTCACTTGAGTATTTGTGAAATTTGTCTTTTAATGATATTAGCCAATGGGGCTTGATAATTTTGAGCAGTTTTCCTTCTTAATCCAAGAGAAAATATCATCAGAGCTAAATGTGTGATTTCAATCAGCAGGACTTCAAGGATGGCTTTATTCAAAGGTTGTAATATAGGCCGGGTTTAGGTTATCGAAAGGAAGGATATAAAAGGCTCAAAAACCCTTTTGATGTTTCCCTAGGTATGCAATACTTTAAATTCAAGCATTGGAAGATTTTTCCACATCTTCTATCATTGACTCTTGTGCTAAAATCCTTGTCATGTTCATCATCTTCTCATCGGTCTTCATTGATGCCTTTCATTTGGTCTTGATCTTTATAGCTTGACAACTTCCTCTTTTCGGTCTTCCTAGCATCCTATCTTGTGGTCAAATCACTCACTCTCATTTCTTTTGAAAGAATTTTTTGATTGATTTTTTGTTGTTGTTGTTTTTGCCCTAATTTTTGTCTAGACCGCCCTCTTGGATTTTCAGCCTAGCAGGCACTTTTTTTCTTTTTTTTTTTGAATTTTTCTCCATTTTTTTTTTGCTCTAATTTTTGCCTAGACTACCCTTTCGAGCTTTCAGCCTAGCGAGCTTTTTTTCTCTTTTATTTTTTTGAATTTTTTGAATTTTATTGGCTTTCACTCAACTACATTTTTTTTTCTTTCAATTTGACTGACTTCCATCTTTCCTGAATGAATTTGCATTTCTCCATGATACCCTCTTATCCTTTCTAATGCACTTTCATTGAACACACTTTTTTTTTTTTGAGGAAATGTGTCTTATTTTATTTATTTTCCTCATCTTCCTCAATTTGATTAGATTTTGCTCTTGATTAGTCTTCATTTAAGCTCATCCTTCTCAACTTGAATGATCTTTCATGGAATGTCATGTCTCTCATGTCTTTTGATGAATCGGCATTCTCTCACAACTTGTTGAAAATTCTTGCATTCACGTTTCTCCATTTTTTTTTTAATGTTGGAGTCTTTTCTATTTTGATGGCCTTCTCTTTTTTGCTCACGACTTGATGTTTTCTCAAAACCTTATCTCTCCTTGATGGATTTCCTTCCTATTTAGCTTGATGGAGTGAACTATCCCTCTTTCTTGATGATTTCTCTTTCCTAAACTTGATGCCTAAACTTGATGAAATCTTCATCTTTTTTCCTTTTTTTTTAATTGGTCTCATTGTCTTCATTGTGGACCTTACCAAGTGGTGATAAATCCATAAGGTCAACACTTCCTCATCTTGAGATTTAAGCATGCATACTTAATTTCCCCACCCAAGGTTTAAGTTTTTAGTGGGTTCATTGAAAAACAGGCTAACTGTTTAAAGGCTCAAGTTGGCTAGCAATGGATAATTATTGTAATAGGTGTCAAGAAATAATGTGGGTTATTGCCCATCCCTAGTAATGCTTTCTTGTAAGCACAACGACTTACACTCTTTTAATAAATTATTCTTGGAATAAGAGTTCAAATGCTCCAACAATGTGAAAAATTCTGTAGAGATTGGGATTGAGTGTATAGGGTTTGAGAAATCTGGGTGAATGGATTTATTTCTTTGATTTCCTTTTAGGAACTTTTCTTATCATATTTTGAATGTTTAGCAAAATCCCTTACATGGATTGAATGAAGTTAAATCCCTCTTTGGAGCAAATTGATTGGTAGAGCAATTAGTCATCATGATTTGGAAAAAAAAGTTTATCAAATGGATCTTCTTGTATTCTCTTGAAAGAAGGCTTTTGAAACAAAGTTTTGGAGTCTTTGAAGGAGGCTTTGGGAAAAATCTTGTAGTCTTTGAAAGATCAAAAAGGTTTTTAGAAAAAAGGTTACTAAGAATGTCCCTAGTGTGAAAAAAAAATTTGGAAATTTTTTTTTTTGAAATTTTTTTTTGAAAAAAAAAAGAATTTTTCATGTACATATAAACAACATGATGAATGAATCAAACACAACATGGACCTTATTAAGCAAATAACCAACTAGAAAGCAAATTCTAAATAAAAAATAAAATTAAAGGGCCAATCTAAAAAAAACTGTAAAATAAAATTCAAACAAAGTCAGGACGACCAGCTGATGAAGGCGGGGTGATGACTTGTTGATCAATCAGATCTTGAATGGCATGACTTAAGTTATAACATCCATCAGTTGTATGGCCTTTCCCTTGATGATATCTACAATGAGCATTAAAATTGTATCTTCTAGGCATGGGATGTGGTATTGGCTTGGGATCTAATGGCTTCAGTAATCCCTTAGCTTGTAGTTTCTCCAAGGCTTCACTCAAGTCATGTGTAGTTCTGAAAAAATTTCTTCGACACCTACAATTGCCAGTTGATGGTTTGACTGCACCGTTACTGACGTGATAAGGCACTACCTCCTTGGGGATTGAGTCCATTGACATGTTCTTGTTGATTGGAGAGGATAGTTGGAAAGACAACTTGTTGAAATCCCTGGCTATTTTCTTTAGAAATTGGAACTGTGGGATCTCTTCAGGTTCTAGTGAATTATCCTTGCATAAGGTAGAGAGCATAGATTGATTGGCTAAGCTGACTTGTAATGCAGAGTTGGCTATCCAGGAGATTTGGGCTAGCTCTTCATTTATCCTCTCTTGACCTTCCAGGATGGAGTTGAGAACATCTTCAATTCTTTCTTGGCTCATTAGGGTTGAACCTTCCTTGGGCTTGATGGGATTGAACTTATGATCCAAAAGGTTGAAATCTCGATGGACTTTGGCTTTGGGTTGTCTGTTTCCAAATGTGGGGGTTTGAAGTGTCTCCCCCCTTTGTAATGTGGGCAATTTTTGTTGGGTCATTAGGATTGATATCTTGGGGTTTGAAGTGTATCCCCCCGTTTGTGGATGTTAGGTGATTTGATTGGGGTTTAAAGTATCTTGTAGGTCGGATATGGGATTGTGATGTTGCAGCAGCGAAGTGTTCTCTATGTTCACAGGCTTCAGTATTGTAATAGGCTTGGAATTGGAACTGTTAGGTCGAACACGAGATTGTGATGTTGCAGCAGTGGAGTGTCCTCTATGCTCACGGGCTTTAGTACCGTAATGGGACTGATGAGCTTGGAATTGGAGCTACTAGCTTGAGTGTCGACCTTAGGTTCTCTTTGCAACCTTCCTTCGAATCTTGACCAAATACTCCCCTCTTTCTCTTTCTCTTGAACAGGCTCTTTTGGGTTAATTAAAACTAGGTCACCATTTGCATCAAACAACCAAGCAAAACAAACACACACAACATGCAATGCAATTTTAATCGGGACCGACCTAAGGGTAGGTTCTAACGACATAGTTTGTCCTTTACAGTCAACAAGAAATGATCCAGTGACTTTGGGCTATAAGTTGGTGAGTTCACCATTGGGTACCCAAATCTAATGAAGATCGGTGATCCATGGTTACTACCACCACAAGTTGTTGAAAGGGGTGCATACATATTGTTTGGATGGCACACACTATGACAGTCAAGGAAAGCTTTTAACAAACAATACATACAACAAAATATCATACAACATCTAGCAAACATAAATAAAGAAACGAACAACAATATCATGCAAGACCATGCAAAACAATGGTACACATTTGGTCACTTAAGTCTAATACAAAGCTTAGCCCTTGACATCCCCAGTGGAGTTGCCCCTATGAGAGACCTCGAAAGTGCCCCTAAAAAAAAATATTTTTGGGTACCTTTTTAGGGCACCTCTCTTTTTGGGTAAGTGGTATAGAGTCGCCACTTATTTTTTATACAAAAAAAATAAGAAAAAATAAATACATGACTGAATTGTTCTCTTCATTGATTGAATAAAAAATTACATATTTGAAAATTTGAAAAATTACATGGCTTTGGGTCCTAGTTACAAACTACCAAATAAATACATGGCTTTTTGTCCTAGTTACATTCTACCCAAAATAAAATAAAGACAAGGCTAGATCTACTTATCCAAAGACCTAAATTCGGAGGCTAGGTTACGGAATGGGAAGGTGTTAGGCACCCATTATGCCCAGACAGAGTCTGGTCTTCTAGACTCTTGTGACCAATGTATCCTTTTTATGCATGCTATAAATGATATGTTGAACATGTGACAAACTAAATCATTCAAATTTATTTATGAATGAATCCTATTCTTGGTTTTGTTTAAAAAAATTCAGATCTGTTTTTGTGAATAAAAAGTGATTTTGATTTATATAAAAAAATAATCAGATCTATTTTTGTATGTGTAAAAAAGTGGTTTTTGGAGAGAAAATTCAAATCTGTGTTTATTACATAAAACAAAGTCTTTTGATTGAAAAATATCATATTTGTTTTGTGATAATAAAAAAATTAGATTTGTTTATTAAAAAAATCAGATCTGTTTTTATATGTGTAAAAAACAAGAAAAAGATTTTTTGAGAAGAGAATTCCTTTCATGAAATAAATTTATGCTACATGCATTAAATAAAACAAACACAACAAACACAACCATTCATGATCTTTTTCTTTGTTTCAAAGTCTGCATATGTTAAAAAAAAAAATCAGATCTGTATCTAAGAAAGATACAAATCAGTTTTTGATTTGAGAAAAATTCAGATCTGCATCTAAAAAAGATGCAGATCTGTTTTTTATTAAGAAAAAATCAGATCTGCATCTAAGAAAGATCCATATCCATTTTTTGGTTAAGAAAAAATCAGATCTACATCTAAGAAAGATGCAGATCTGCTTTTGATTAAGAAAAATAATTGTTCACATACAGATTATTGGAATTAAGAAAAAGATCATAACAATGGTATAAAAAACAAGATCATGCTTTATCAAAACAATGATTAACAATTTATGGATAAAGAAAAACATGCATCATCATAAACAAGAAGCATAAAAAAATAAGGTGATTGAAAACAACCTCTTGCATGAGCACTCCTCGTTCTTGAGAGGATGTTTTAGGGTTCAAAGAAATTTGTTCAATTATCTTTGAAACCTAAAAAACCCTAATTTAAGCAATAAATCTCAGAGAAGATCAGCAAATATCAACAATTTGAGAGCCTCAAAATGTATGCCTCTCAGAGTGTAGAAAAAAGGTGCTAAATTATGAAATCTAGTCTCTATTTATAGAGGCCAGAAGACTCTAAAAAATAGCTCCAATCTATAAAACACGAATTGGGACTCATCCTTCTGCGAAAAGATCGAAAAGAGTGTGCCTTATTGTCACCCGAAGGGAGTTGGGCCAAAGCGCAAAAGGAGGCAATTTAGCCCTTTTAAAGTGCCGTTCAACACTCCAAAAGTGCCGAATGGTGCTCTTGGATGCCGAACACACTTTCGTGTTCGGGTGCGTTTTGGACTCTCCTTCTAGGGTTTTTTGATCCGATCCTTGCACCTAGACGTGTTTTCATCCTTAATCTATGATTTTTATCTCTTTTCTAGATAATTCAGGCTTTTTAAGAACAATTACCTTGTAGATAAATACCCTAAAATAAATCTTGATAAAGTTTAGATTATCCACAATTTTATTGTTATCCAATCATCCCTTTTATTCCTATGCATGCATCCCTATTTTAGACACTACTTAACAACCAATCACAAAATTATTTAATTAATTTTAATTTTTTATCTAATCAGAATTAATTTAAATTAATCATGCATGGTCGACTCTACCTAGACACAATGCATGTTGATAGTACAAACTTGATCATGTGATATCTTTCGATCCGATGGTCCGATTTGGAAACCAGACACACCATTATGATCGTTAGAACCTCAAGATCATTTTTATGATATGCAATGAATAAATTGATGCATGTAATGTAAAGACAAATTGATGCATGTAATGCAAGAACAAATTGATGCACATAATGCAATCATGATTTTTGGGGTACGTGAATGGTCATTCAAGTCATTCTCCTTGATTAAATCATGGGTGCAAAATTGAGTGTCTATAGATGGGAAAGGGAATAAGTTTATGTATTAATGACAATAAAGATGACATGAAGGGATGCAATGGGTCAATCGTCAAAAGAAGCATCGTATTAATGAAGCAGAGCTTGTGTTTCAGAATAACTGCTAAATTGGAAAATTCGAAGAGACAACAGTGTTCACAGCAGAAAAGAAGCATCGTATTAATGAAGCAGACTTTTTTGTTCACAAATGAACCGCAAGAGCTGTTCATATGCCCAGGGGACTGAATGTTGATACCCATTTTTAGCAAAAAGGCCCAATGGCAGAAAAAGCTCGACAATATGAAAGAAATGGGGAAAGAAAACAGTAAAGTAAAGACCATTTGGCTAAAATGGCAGGAACAATGGTCCAAAGGCCTACAAAATAGTAAAGTGGCCTCAAAGAAAGCAAACTGGCTTAAGGGAGCCCCAAAGAATGAAGTAATAAGACCATAAGAATCATAAGAAATAGAAAGAAAGTAAAAAACGGGCTGGATGAGCCCAAAGAAAGGAATTAGTAAATGGGATTGGTTTGAAGGCCAATAAACCTAAAGGTAAGAAACCCAAAAGATTTAGCAAAAACCCATGGGAATGTAAAAAGTAGGTAAGAATGAAATGGGTCAAGGATGCCCCAAAGAATGAAACGGGCCGAGGATGCCTAAGGAATAAAATGGGCCGGGGAAGTCCAAGATTGTTATATGAACTAGCCCAACAGGAATACTGGGCAGTGTAAACTAAACGAAGGAATAACATATGAAACTAGCATGGCAAGCACTTCAATCTGCAAGCCCAAAAGTAGTACAATAAACAAGGGTAAATGATATCATAGCAGGAATAATTCAATGGCATGGTAGGAGCACCAGCCAGCCCACAAACAAGAGATGAAAGGAGATATGGGTCGAATTAAAGAAGAGAAACCCTACACCCTAAGCAATGCTCAGCCCAAAGAAGAAATAAGATGCAAAGAATGAAGACCTAAGAACTCATCCACGCCACAAGAGTTACATAAGCACCAAAACGTGTAACAAAGTCAGACAAACCTGTAGGCAAAGGCAAATGCATGAATGCCAGAAAAGCAATGGACTCATATGGAAGGGGAGCATGCGCACAAGGCTTAGGCACCACCTAACTGTATCCAGCCAATACAGGGAATTACTAGGTGCATGCTATAGGGGTTGGTAAGAGAGAAACTCAGCCCTTATCTAGATAGGAGTGCCAAGGGAACAAAAACTACTTTTGTTTGGGAATGAGGCATGGCACAGCCAACATAGTATAGTGGTGGTGGCTTGGTAGCCGGCAGACTAGTGGGCAGTCCAAAAGTAGTTAAGGGGTAAAAATGGTAAATCTTGTCACGGCAGACAGTATAAAAGGCCATAGACATGCACAGTAGAAGGGAGGAGAAACAACGAACAAAAGAGAACACGAAAAACAAAGAAAATAAAAGAAAACAAGGGGAAAAAAAAAACCTAGAGTGAGGTAGAAAAATAGGAGTGAAAAGCATGTACCAATAGGATACCTACTTCTCTCTCTCTCAATAGCCCACTCACTAACAAGTCAAGAATCTAAGGTTAAGCCATTTAGGTCCATTTTCCAAAGTAAGTAACTTCTACGGCAGGATTCTTCTTTGAGGTTACCCACATTGGAGATTGGTTCCCTTCTTGGACTTGAATCTGCCAAGGAGCCAAGTTTGTTCCTCCAGTAGACTAATCTTTTTTTTTTTTTTTGTCATGGTTGATTAAGGACTAACACAATTTTCTTGTTATTAATCTATTCCTGCTATAATCACATTATCATATTTCTCCTTTGTGGAGTTGTTTAAGCATTATCATTGTTAGCATAATATATTTTAGTTGAAGTAATTTAGTTATCCTGTTGTATTATGTTTTTCCTGCTATAATGTTTTTTGTAACAGTATTTCCTACCGTCGGCACCTGACATACCCAAGATTCTTGCCATGGCTCTAACTTGTGCACAAATTAGCCTAAGGTGTGTTTTGATTAAGCCAGTCCCAACTTTCCTACCCTAGAATCATAGGACTGCAATACAGCAGGAGCAATCTAGCCCAAAACGCAGAAAGGCCCACCACAAGGTCCTTGCCCTTTGATGAGGGATAGAGGACTAAGAGACAAAAAAAAAAGAAAAAAAGAAAAAACAAAGTGGTTGTCTTCAGGGTTTTCAAGGAAGAAATGGAAGCCATGGATCAAAAAACTTTCTTAATATTTCTTTGGTTAGGTTAATGTTAGTTACTACTGTATATAACAAGGGCGCAGCTTGAGCGCATGGATGCTCTTTTTGATACACTCACCTCTGAGTTGTATCAGGTGAACACCAGTGTTAGTCGTATTGCACAACGACAGGCTCACATGGGTGGCTTTACCGCGTCTCCATCTCCCTCTCCGTCTCCGCATGCTTCAGAGGACGAGGACGAGGACGATGGCTCCGGTGATGATGATGATGATAAGGATGAGGATGCTAGCTCTTCCTGTGATGAGGAGATGACTACTTCACAATGACTTGCCCTTTGTCATTCGTGAGAAAAAGGGGGAGTTTTTATATCGGTCTTGTGACCACTTAGTGATAGCAAATATTGTACTCTTTATCTTATATATATGATGATGTTGTTATCACTTCACCTATCTCTCCATGTGTTGTTTCTTTTCTCTCTTTATACACATATTTCTATTATTGTATGCAATCTTTTATTTATGTTTCACACTAAGATATCTTGATGAGTTTTTTTTTAAGTGTTTCAAAAAGACAGGTTGTCAAAATTTATCATGCCATGAACTCTCTTCTTGCAAATTCAACAGTTTGTGTTAGGATTAGATTTTATTGTACTCAACAAGTGATTATGAGTTTAGTGATTTATGACTTCTCTCATACTTCATTTGTTTGTTGTGGTTTTGTTACGAATTGCCAAAGGGGGAGATTGTTAGGACATATGTGGAACTTGTTAGTACATATGTCATGCAAAATTGGCTAATCCTTTGACAAAACGCACTTGTATTTGGATAGATGTAAGATGTGTTTAATACTTCAAGGAATAAGAGTTCAAGTCTAGTATTGAAGTCATGCAAGTCTGTCCAAGAATCAAGTGAAGAAGTGTTATTCATTAAAGCTCGACAGATAACTCAACAAATAAATCTATCGAGATTTAATGTTTAATTCTCGACATCTCTCGATAGAAGCTGTATCTATCGAGAATTGTGAAATTCAGATTTCCAGATATGTTTTTCACACATATCAAAGCTATTTGTGTAAGGTTTCTTTTCTCGCAACCTTAGACATATATAAGGATTATTTTAAGGGTCGTCTAAGATGATGCAGCATGATGCAACTGGATGCAACTTGATGCAAAGTGATTATTCACTCAAATTGTGACCAGAGACAATTTGCCTTAGTTCATCTTCTTTGTAGAAGCTGCTGCGTTTTTGCGCCAAAGGTTTTGTAACCAAGGAGCTTTTTGATCTTCATCGTCTGGATGAACTGAAGAACTTTGCAGCCAATATATTTCTCAAATTGGTGTGTTAGTCACATACTGGGATTCGTGCAAAGGAGTAAGTCACGTACTGGGATACGTGTATCAATTGGTTAGTCACGTACTGGGAGCCGTGCATTGAAATGAGAGATTGTCACTACATTCCAAGTCCAATTATGTATTGGGGCAAGGGTTCAACTGTAGGTTGGTATTAGGTACTGAGATTCATTTTACTTGTATTCGCTTGTTTTGATAATAGTGGATTATCGGGAGTGGTGACCTTAAATTCACCCGGTGGGGTTTTGTCTCGGTGGTTTTCCCCATTAGTAAACAAATCATCTGTGTTAAATTTATTTTCCGTTGCATTTAACTTAGTTGGTAATATATTTGTGCTACCACGCTTATTGCATGTAATTGAATCTAATTAATTAACTTGGATAATTAATTGATTAATTTTACCAAATGGGTCAATACATTTTTGGCCTATCAAGATTAAACTCTTTTTTTTATAGAAAAAAACATATTAAACTTTGTTATAGATTCTTCTCAACAAAAAAAGGGCTTCCAATTAAATTTAACTAGTCACTGACCCATGCTATGCACGGGAACCTACCTATTTGTAAAGTAGACTAAAATAATTTTATAAAATTTTAAATTGATTAAAAAACTACACTAATGCATGATTTGCTCTTGTATGACTTCAATTTGTGTTACAATTTGCTCTTGTATGCTTGAACCTGCAATGACTTATAAAAAAATTTTCAGACAATTTTAGATACTGTAAAAAAATAACTCAAAAGTTCAGATATTAAAACTTTTGAAAGACCAAAAAATATTAAAGAATAAAATGATTCATTGCTTAAAAATTATTAAAACAAAACAAAATATATATGACTAAACAATAAAAAAAATATAAGAGAACGATAGGTTACATTCAAAAGAATAATCAAAGAATAATTTATTGAAATAATTCAAAGACATATGCAGTAGCAGCAACCTTAAATTTCAATTATTACAAGATTTTTTTATCTTGTAAAAAATGGATAAAGAGAGTTTGATGGTTCATGTACGAAAATTACTTTTTTAAAAAATACATGAAAAACTATAAAATAATTTTTTTTTTAAAACAAAGTAGAGGAGAAGAAAATAACAGAAGAAGGGCTCATACCTCTACTCAGTTTAAAAAAAAAAAAAAAAAAAATATATATATATATATATATATATATATATATATTGGGGTTTGCACTACTTTTATAGTGTTTATAATTAACCACGCAAATTTGGAGATAAATTATCAATGTTTGAGTTTGACTTTAAGAAAAAAAAGGGTTTAGCTAGTATTTGATATAGAAGGTGATGGAAGAGTTAGAAGAGGAATAGAGATATTGAAGAAAAGGGTACAATGCGTGTGATATATATATAGAGAGAATTAAGATTGCAGTGGAAAATTGAATTTCAGAAAGGAAAGGAATAGGATTGTTTGTGGTATTTGGTAAGAGCCACTGATTAGGTTTTCTATGTGGTTACATGCAGCACGACTGCAATTGCATGAGAACTCATGTTGGTTTATAATGCGTTTGCTATGTAAAAGTCCTCGTTTATTGTATATAGAAAATAGGTGATATTTTCATATTTCACTTAATAGTGGATTTCATTAATTAAATTTGGAGATAGAGTTTCATTCCTTATTAAGTTTGGACTAAACAAAAATAATTTTTTTTAAAAAAATGAGAATGATGAGTTTAAGTTTAAGTTTAAGTTGGACTTGTTAGAAAAATAGAGTTTCATTCCTTGTTAAGTTTGGACTAATGATAATTGTAGGGGCTGGGTTTGAGCACTTCTTTTATTAGATGAATGGACTTGGGCCCAGGTAGCCTCATAAAATAAATTTGTAGAAAGTGGGTCAAAGAGCTAGGCTTTAGCGCGTAGACAACAGTTAATATGGTGTTCGTGACAATCAAACAGAGATGAACTGAGTTTATCAAGGAAAAGTTATTCTCGATACAATCCAAGGAGCATTGTTCTAGGGGATATTGAATAATTCTTGTAGGGGCTGGGTTTTTCCCATGCGACGCGGGGGTTTAGGATTTTCACCCCACCAAGGGCTGACCTTGTAGTGTAAGGCTTGACACCTTAGATCCACATCGGCAAGGAAAGCGCCCCTGGGATGAGGTGGACTCAAGCCTAGATAACCCGGTACAAGGAATTTGTAGGATATGGGTTCAAGAACTAGGCCTTAGTAAAGATTGCAACAGCTAAACAGGGTAGTGTATGGGTTGAACGACATGAACGTAAGCTAAAGCGTAAGATATGGGTCCTCGGCCCTCTTCTTAGGGGCTGGAAGTTCTCATTGCTTCTTCAATGCTTGGTTACAGGAGTCATGTGAGTGCTGCAGTATTTTCTGCTTCCTTCCCCCCCTCCCTTTTTCTGGAGGACTTCTTACATTATATACCTCATTTCAGTTGATCCTAGCCCTACATTTGTCGACTAGGCAGGTCACTACTTGAGTGCTTGTCTCATCAGCCGTTTCTCTATCTTTCTGTGAGTTGCGGCTACCAAGACTGCAGTGTTCAGGGGTCATTTCCTCATTAATGGGGTCAGAGCGCCAGTGGCGAGCATTTAATGTGGAGATGACAGTTTGTCTTAGGTTTGCTCCTCCACCGTCCTCCCATGATCGGCACATTATACTCGTTCTTTCTCCTAGGGTGCTTTGGAAGGCTGCTTTTGATGGGACGTTGACTCTCCCTCCTCTGATTGGGGTTGGCCGAAGACATGGTTGTCCTCGGCGGTCATCCTGGTGATTCGGACCTTCCCACATCGTCCTCGGAAGTTTTCTTTCTCCTCGGCATGTGCGTTGGGCTTGGTACGAAATGGGCCAAGGTTACCTAATTCTTGGGCCCCACAATAGCCCCTCAAAATCCTGCTGTCAGGCTCCTCGGGCAGGAATGAGGATTTTGATGTCCTCGGACTTTTGTCATGGCTTATCAAGTCTTGTTCTCCATCGGTGCTAGGGCCTTTTCACCTACGCAAGGCACGTTTCTAACGTTTCGGTGCACGAAGCGCGCCCTCATTAATTCCCTCGTGAAGTGGCGCAGATCCAACGGCTGGAAATTTCTTTGGAAATTGGGCAGGACTTACTGCACCGTATCTGACCCCTCGAATCTTGTGCAGATCGATATCTACTAGACTTCGCCTTCTATATAAGGTCTTCTGGGGGATTTGTTCTTTTTACAACTCCCAACGTTCATCAGGAACTTCAAACTTTCAACACCTTAGACATTTCCCAGAACTTTACCAAGGTCGTGATCAGGGCATAGGGAAGGAGATGGCCCTAGATTAAGGGCAGGGGCCAGGAAGCAAAGGATAGAGATGTTCCTTCCCTTCAATCGGGTAGGAAAGAAAGCCTTCCTCCTTCGGGCAAGAATCGAAGTGGGTGTAGGCCACATCATATTTCCGGCGCGCCCTAGTTTGGGCCTTGCATTGATGGTGGGACCCCGACGGAGGCCTGCGAGATTGCTGAACGTTTGACGCTTGAGTGTTGCCCACTCCTAATGTCCAGTTATCATGAAACTGGGAGAGAATTAAGGGAACACCCTAGGATGGGGTGGCCAGGCACCTCCGTTTCTTCTTTTTTCTCATGGCCGGTGCCGTCTCCATGGGCTCGAGTGCTGCTGGGGTGAGGCAGCGCCTCCACCATTCCCATGAGCTTTCTCTTTTTAGAGTTAGCCTTAAAGCAAGCATGCCTCAGCCTCTTCCACCGTAGTTAGCTTTAAGTGGCAAGCCACCCTGGGCTTCCTCTACTGTAGTTTAGCTTTAAGAGACAAGTCATCATCGGCCTCCTCTATTGTAGTTTAGCTTTAAGAGACAAGCCATCTGATATATGATGTATCTTCTTTTTTATTCAATAATAAATAATAAGAAAGACTGTTCTTCTTACTTTATGAATCTTTTTATTTTTTTTTGCGATAATTATTCAATGTGTGTGTTATCTTTTTCCTTCAATGGGACTTTATAGTTGATGCCATTAGTAATAACGGAGAATTGTCACCTTAATTTCAATAAAGCTGACGATAGCCCTCAGTCACTATCTTTAACTAAGTTAACAATATAAGCATTACCAGGAAAATAATTAGGTGCTCTGTTCTGCGGACCGTACGACTAGCCGAGCATGTTAGATTTAAATGAGTGTCTGATCCGAGGATTGCTTTCCCACAAGTTTGAGTCCGAGGACCATGCAATACACTGGCTCTGTCTAGGACTTAGCTTTTATCCGAAGTGCCTAGTTTTCCCACAGGTTTGAGTCCGAGGACCGTGCAATACACCGGCTCTGTCTAGGACTTAGTTTTTCTGAGGTAACTAGTTTCCCCATAGGTTTAAGTTTGAGGACCATGCAATACCTTGGTTCTGTCTAGGTCTTGATTTTGTCTGAGGTGCCTAGTTTCCCCACAGGTTTAAGTCCGAAGACCATGCAATACCTTGGTTCTGTCTAGGTCTTGATTTTTTCTGAGGTGCCTAGTTTCCCCACAGGTTTGAGTCCGAGGACTATGCAAAGCCTTGGTTCTGTCTAACACTTAGCTTTCTTTTGAAGTACTTAGCTTCCTCACAGGTTTGAGTCCGAGGACCATGCAATACCTTGGTTCTGTCTAGGTCTTGATTTTTTCTGAGGTGCCTAGTTTCCCCACAGGTTTAAGTCTAAGGACCATACAATACCTTGGTTCTGTCTAGGTCTTGATTTTCTTTTGAGGTGCCTAGTTTCCCCACAGGTTTAAGTCCGAGGACCATGCAATACCTTGGTTCTGTCTAGGTCTTGATTTTCTTTTGAAGTAGTTAGTTTCCCCACAGGCTTGAGTCCGAGGACCATGCAAGGCCTTGGTTCTGTCTAACACTTAGCTTTCTTTTGAAGTACTTAGCTTCCCCACAGATTTGAGTTCAAGGACCATGTAATGCCTTGGTTCTGTCTAGGTCTTGATTTTTTCTGAGGTGCCTAGTTTCCCCACAGGTTTGAGTCCGAGGACCATGCAATACCTTGGTTCTATCTAGGTCTTGATTTTCTTTAAAAGGTGCCTAGTTTTCCCACAGGTTTGAGTCTAAGGACCATGCAATATCTTGGTTCTGTCTAGGTCTTGATTTTCTTTTGAAGTGCCTAGTTTCCACATAGGTTTGAGTCCGAGGACCATGCAATACCTTGGTTCTGTCTAGGTCGTTTCCTCGAGTGCCTTAGAAGGCTCAGCCCCGAGTGCACTACCACAGTATGAGGTAGCAGTTTTTGGGACTTGCTCTACTTCGCATGTGTGGTAGTAGTTATGGAGTGTTAACTTCCCCTTAGCACCTAGTCTGAGGACTTCAAGCATGACTAAGGTTCACATTTAAACACATAGCCCAGGTGCCTTAAAAGGCTCAGCCCCGAGTGCATTACCACAGCATGAGGTAGCAGTTTTTGGGACTTACTCTACTTCGCACGTGTGGTAGTAGTTATGGAGTGTTAACTTCCCCTTAGCACCTGGTCCGAGGACTTTAGGCATGACTAAGGTTCGTATTTAAACACATAACCTAGGTGCCTTAAAAGGCTCAGCCTCGAGTGCATTACCACAGCATGAGGTAGCAGTTTTTGGAACATGCTCTACTTCGCACGTGTGGTAGTAGTTATGGAGTGTTAACTTCCCCTTAGCACCTGGTCCGAGGACTTCAGGCATGACTAAGGTTCGCATTTAAACACATAGTCCAAGTGCCTTAAAAGGCTCAACCCTGAGTGCATTACCACAGCATGAGATAGCAGTTTTTGGGACTTGCTCTACTTCGCATGTGTGGTAGTAGTTATGGAGTGTTAACTTCCCCTTAGCACCTAATCCGAGGACTTCAGGCATGACTAAGGTTCGCATTTAAACACATAGCCCAGGTGCCTTAAAAGGCTCAGCCCCGAGTGCATTACCATAGCATGAGGTAGCAGTTTTTGGGGCTTGCTCTACTTCGCATGTGTGGTAGTAGTTATGGAGTGTTAATTTCCCTTTAGCACCTGGTTTGAGGACTTCAGGCAAGACTAAAGTTCGCATTTAAACACATAACCCAGGTGCCTTAAAAGGCTCAGCCCCAAGTGCATTACCACAGTATGGGGTAGCAGTTTTTGGGACTTGCTCTACTTCGCATGTGTGGTAGTAGTTATGGTCGCTAAAATGGCCTTCTCCGCTGATGGGAGCTTGAGCCTGCCATGTTTAATCGTTGTACTTGCCAATGCACAAGCTCTCCCCACAGACGGCGCCAATTGTAGGGGCTGGGTTTGAGCACTTCTTTCATTAGATGAATGGACTCGAGCCTAGGTAGCCCAATACAATAAATTTATAGAGAGTGGGTCAAAGAGCTAGGCTTTAGCGCGTGGACAATAATTAATATGGTGTTCGTGACAATCAAACAGAAATGAACTGAGTTTATCAAGGAAAAGTTATTCTCGGTACAATCCGAGGAGCATTGTTCTAGGGGATATTCAATGATTCTTGTAGGGGCTGGGCTTTTCCCATGCGACGAGGGGGTTCAGGATTTTCACCCCACCAAGGGCTGGCCTTGTAGTGTAAGGCTTGACACCCTAGACCCACATCGGCAAGGAAAGCGGCCCTGGGATGAGGTGGACTCAAGCCCAGATAGCCCGGTACAAGGAATTTGTAGGATATGGGTTCAAGAACTAGGCCCTAGTAAAGATTACAATAGCTAAACATGGTAGTGTATGGGTTGAACAACATGAACGTAAGCTAAAGCGTAAGATATGGGTCTTCGGCACTCTTCTTAGGGGCTGAAAGTTCTCATTGCTTCTTCAATGCTTGGTTACAGGGGTCATGTGAGTGCTGCAGTATTTTCTGCTTCCTTCCCCCCCCCCCCCCATTTTCTGGAGGACTTCTTACATTATATACCTCCTTTTAGTTAATCCTAGCCCTACCAAGACTGTAGTGTTCAGGGGTCATTTCCTCATTAATGCGGCCAGAGCGCCAGCGGCAGGCATTTAATGTGAAGATGACAGTTTGTCTTGGGTTTGCTCCTCCACCGTCCTTCCATGATCGGCACATTATACTTGTTCTTTCTCCTAGGGTGCTCTAGGAGGCTGCCTGTGATGGGACGTTGACTCTCCCTCCTTTGATTGGGGTTGGCCGAGGACATGGTTGTCCTCGGCGGTCATCCTGGGTGATTCAGACCTTCCCACATCGTCCTCGGAAGTTTTCTTCGTCCTCGAAAGTTTTCTTCCTCCTCGGCATGGGTCTTGGGCTTGGTACGAAGTGGGCTAGGGTTACCTAATTCTTAGGCCCCACAATAATGATAATGATTTATTTTTTATTTTTTAAATATTGTGTTGACGTGGAAAATTATAAGAACTTCAAGGGTTTCGGTTTTATATATATATATATATATATTTTTTTTTTTTTTTTTTGAGAAGGAAGTCATGCTTGAATTTAATTAAGGAAATATAACACTATTTGTACTTCATGATGAATGCAACCACACGATACCCCCTTAGACAAGCTCTTTTTATTATTATTTTTTTCCCTGTGTGTGTGTGTGTGTATATATATATATATATATATATATATATATATAAAAGAAAATAAACGTAAACCAATGGAATCTATTACTGGGGTGATTGTGATTAACATGTAAAAGGCATTCTGACCAAACAAAGATTGAGACTATGGATGCAAGACATGGAGAATAAAACTATATAAATGATGGAATAAGAATTAATATTGATTTCAAATTATATAAATTATCCATGCTTGCAAAATTTCAAGATGATAAAAAATTAATAGCTATATCATCAATCAATTTTTTAAATTTAAGTTTTTGTAATTTAAAATAATGCATAAAAAATGAGTTTATGGATCAAATAGTAAATAACATCCAATTGACATGAAAATTAGCACGATTGTTAAGAACATAGAGAACATGTAATTCAACGGTGGGATTTTCAAAATATGAATTCTATAACAAATTATTGAGTGGTGTAACATTGCTTAGAGTTACACCAAGTGTAACTCAAAGCAATATTACATCACTCAATACTTTTTAAATTGATGCAAATTTTAACAAATCTACCGTTAGATTACATTATCTTCGTATATTCTCTATGGTTGCAAAATTTGAAGGTGATTACATATTAATAGTTATGTCATCAATCAATTTTTTAAATTCAATTTTTTGTAATTTAAAATAATGCAAAAAAGATGAGTTTATGGATTAAATGATAAATAACATCCAATTAACATGAAAATTAGCATGATTGTTAAGAACAAAGAGAACATGTAATTCAACGATGAGATTTTCAAAATATGAATTCTATAACAAGTTATTGGGTGGTGTAACATTTTCTAGAATTACACTAGGTGTAACTTGAACCCAACTCTTAATGGGTTGAGTTCAAGTTACACCTAGTGTAACTCTAAGTAATATTATATTACTCAATATTTTTTAATTGGATGCAAATTTTGACAAATCTACTGCTAAATTACATTATCTTCATATATTCTCTATGCTTGCAAAATTTCAAGGTGATCAAAGATTAATAGCTATGTCATCAATTAATTTTTTAAATTCAAGTTTTTGTAATTTAAAATAACGCATAAAAGATAAGTTTATGGATTAAATAGTAAATAACATCCAATTGACATGAAAATTAGCATGATTGTTAAGAATATAGAGAACATGTAATTCAACGGTGAAATTTTCAAAATATGAATTCTATAACAAGTTATTGGTGGTGTAACATTGCTTAAAAGTTACACAAAGTGTAACTTGAACCCAACTCTTATTTAATTCAAGAGTATATTATTGTTATGCTAAAGACAATATGGTAATAAGCTATCTCTCTCTCTCTCTCTCTCTCTATATATATATATATGAATATGTATATGTATATACTTGATTGAGTCATTAAACCATGTCTGAACCATCTGATTCACTCTCCCTTCTATCCTGCCATCCCGATCCCACACTAAATTTACAAACTGGGCATGTGCCTTGTTGCCGCAGCCATGGATCAATGCAATTGGCATGAAACTGACAAATAAGAAAGAAAGAAAAAAAAAAAAAAAAAAAGATCGAAAAATAATGAATATCATACGAATCAATTAGATATGCTATGTCAGAACTGTTTTGTGGATTTCAGAATCTGTTGTTTATGCTGCAGCATAGCATCCATAATAATTCAAGGTCTTGAAATATGAGGGGAAAAAGTATGGTGAAATTAGAAATGCTAAACATCAGGATTCAGGGTGCAATATTAATTCGTATATGCGAGCATAAATCCTAAATGAGGAGATTATTGTAAAAATATGAATTAATAATTAATTTTAGGTATGAGTATCTCAATGACTCTTTGTATACTCTTTGTGTATAATTAATGAAAATCTAAGAAGTAAGAAAGCTATAGTTGATGCTTTTGCTAACCATGCAAACTCTAACACTGTTGTCTCCTCTCTTATGGATGATTGCAGGCAATTGATTATCCAGATTCCACAGTTGCATTTTAGCCGTGTCTACAGAGAAGCAAATAAGAGTGCTGACTGCCCAGCTAGATTAGGATTTTCTCTTGATGTGGACTAATTGCCGTCATTTGTACTCTAACAGGCTATGTCCTGAACCTATCTTTTCAGTTTAGCTTTATGAAGTATCCTCTTTTACCAAAACAAATACTGCATATATTCTTAGATTTTGGAAATGTGCGACTCATTAGCTAATAAAGTGGACCAGATTCAATATGGACAGTGGAAGAACCTGATGCAAACATGGCAAGCTATGAACTAGCTCCCACATATTAACTTGCTCCAAGCAAATGCAATTTATTTTCGTTACCCAAAAATTGTTTGAGTCTTTTAATTTTGAAGTTTGTTATTTTAGTCCAATAACTTAACTTTACTCAAAAATCATTTTAGTCAGTTATTTTAGTACAGTAAATTTACCTAAAAATCATTTTAGTCAGTTATTTTAGTACAGTAAATCTACCTAAAAATCACTTTAGTGCTTTAAATTTATTGTTTTTAGTGAATTTTAGGCAAAGTTACCGGACTAAATGAGTTCTTAAAGGACTAAAATGATTTTTGGTAAAATTATCAGTCTAAAATGACCAATTTCAAACTTAATAGGCTTTTGGGCAAAGTTAACTAGTGTAAATTAAAAATTTTTTTTTTCTTAAAATTAGTTATTTACCTTATACTTTTTTTTTTTTGACTGATGATATTTACCTTATACTTGAATGGGGGATATATGTAAATTCTGGCCACTCTATTCCTCTCCTCTTCCACACATTCTTCTATTCCAAACGTACCCTTTAGTTTAATTTGAATTAATTGCTTAGTTGTCTTTCCATTCTAGTAGTTGTGCTTGTGGCACTCATATTTGTCAATCAGCTTGTGAATCATGAAATCAAATCCATTCTAGCTTCAAACATGGCCAAGGCTAATTTGTTAAGCTGTTCAAAGGTGCTTAAGGAGGTAATTTGAGGAAGTAGCAAAAAATTAACTTCTTATTAACAATGCATTAGAAGACATACATATTAGTAGCAAAAAAATAGAAGAAATACATGTAGAAAATATAGGAGAGTAACCAAAATTAAGGAAATGACACTTTCTCAAACTTTAAGACTGAGTGCACACAGGTAATTTGGTATAGGCAATAAGCCAAAGAAATTACATAAATTATATATTATCACACATTCACACTATCAAACAAGGAAACCCAATACAAAAGACTTTTTATGTAACCCAAATCATCACAATCTCTTGAACGGTCACTCCAAGTAGCACAGCAAAAAATTTGTAGAATGGAGTGTCAAAATAACATTCAGATTGAGGTGTGTAGCCTTTTGCCATAAGATGGTTGATGGCAACATAGAGGAAAACCCCACAAGCAATGCCCATTGAGATAGCATAGATCCAATTAGCTGTTTGTCCTTGAGTTGTGGCATCAATAACAATGCCAATTCCAACTCCAACAGGGCTAGATATAGCAAAAGCAAATGAATAAGCCGCAGTTGAAAGAAATGGCCTCTTTGGTAGCATCTTGAGCAATGCTATTCCCATTGAAATGGCTGCAAACATTTTGTGCAAGGATACTATCCACAGATTCCTCCATGCTTCACCCTCAGTAGCTGAAATTTATTTGGGAGAGGTTGTAGTTAAGTTTGCTAAACGTAAACACAACTCATTAAAACTAGCAGATGAGAGTTATGGGTTTTAATGGAAATCAAGGTATATACAGGTTTTACAACAGCTAAAAATGAAACAACATACAATAATAACAAATCATGAGTGTAAAAGACTTTGTAAAACAAGAAAGATTTTGTTAGGTTCTAAAGATTTAGATTTAAATGTTTAGAATCACATTTGTATTGTGTTGGCAAACCGAGAACAAAATATGTCTAATCTAGGTTTTTAGGCAATGCTTAAAAGTGGGTGTTTCAAAATTCAAGTTCAGCTGAGTGCAGAAAAAGGGAGTGTGATTCTGCTTTGTGCGATAGATCGAGAATTAGGTTCGATAGATCAAAAATCGTAGGCATAGTTTTTTTCTGCAGATTTTTAAACAGGCCCAACTAGCAAAAATGTTTAGGGTTTCATCTAAACTTCTCCACATATAAAAAGGAAACTCTAGCCACGTTTTGAAGACTTTAGAGAAGAATTGTGTGTTACTCTTTGTGAGATCTGAGAGCTTTTGTACCTTCTAACTACACAAGAATTTACCTGAGCCAAAACTACAATCAAGTATTGGTAACACATAGTTGCTGCATCAAGATCATTACTGAAGGTGATCTGAAACCTTTGAGTGGGATCTCAAAGTCACAAGCAAGGTGGCTTGTGTTGGAGTAAATCTAAGAAGAGAATGAGTTTGTGGATTTGGAGCTTACACGTGGTTGTGTTAGCAATAAATTTATGGTTAAATCTAATTGTAAAAACTTCAATTCTCTTATAGTGGATTTGGTTTACCTTGAGGATAGTTAGGCCAAATCATCTTCAGGTTTTTACCTTGAAACAGTTCGTTTCATTGGTTTTCTTGAGTCATCATATTACAGTGTTATTTACTTTTCCGTTGTTTTGCATGGTATGATATATTTGTGTTTAACCTAGATCTGAATAATTAATCTTAGTAATCACTTGGTTAATATATTAGGTTAAACAATCTGGTTTAAAAGACCTAAACGAACAAACAGATTTGATCAGGATATGCTTGCCTAAATTAAACAGTGCAAATGTACTTGCTTACAATCTGTTTCAAAGATAGTAGCTAGGTTCTTCCAAACTTATTTACAGACTCAAGTGTGATATGGCTAGATATACAAGAAGCAGTCTCTATATATAGGCTTCTATTTCAATTACACAGAGAAAGGGACACTCAAACGGTCAAACTTATAAAGAAGAAACACTATATTACATTCAATATACAAACCTAATCGGCAACCACCCTCTACCATCACAATGACTTAACACCACAAAGTAAAGGAAGATGATGAAATTCGATGGACATGGAAAAAAAAAAGACAACGTACCAAGGAATATATGTATACACAATATGTATGAATGTATCATTTACCTGAAACTCCCACAGCAATACCCTGAAATACATAATGAAAACACAAGGCGAGGATGAGTAGTACGGCGTCTCCAAAAGAGGTTGTCCTCAAAAACTCTGGGTTGACATCAACATGCAGCTCTCTAGGTTGCTCCTCAGGTGTCCTTCCTTCTTCCACTACCAGAACTCTAGCATCTCTTCTGACACCACTTGTAACATAAGCCACTATGCAATCAGCAAGCAATGTCAAAACATAACCTGTAGATGCTAACATGAATGCAAAAGGGTATGTTTTGGTTGTGAGGTCTGCAAAGGTCCCAGCTGAATCACTCAAGAAATTGATCAGAGAGGTTGCCATGAAAACCCCACCAGCAAATTGCGTTCCCAAGAGAAGAAAGTTTTTATTCCATCGAAAAAAGTAGGGAGAGATACCAAATGCAAAAGTGCTTACTAGTAGGATTATCAAGCACCATACTTTAACAAGAATCAACTGCTTTGAGTGCAAATTTACTTGATCGCTGTTGCTCTGATCATTTCCACCTTGAGGTCCTTGACCTTTGATGAGGGATAATTGGAGGACTAAGAGACAGAAAAACAAAGTTGTCTTCAGGGTTTTCAAGGAAGAAATGGAAGCCATGGATCAAAAAACTTTCTTAATATTTTTTTGGTTAGGTTAATGTTAGTTACTACTGTATATAACACGGGCTATGAAAATAATACTACCTGGATATATGCCTCTCCTAGGTTTTTTCTCCTTGTAGTACAGTCTTGACTTTGTGAAAGATTGTAGGATTGTACAACACACCCTTGAGTGTTTATTGACGGTCCAACCAATGAACTTGAAAATTTTAAATTATAATCAACGGTGGCAATGCGTGTCTTGGGCTAAGTTTGCGTAGATGCTTGTGATACTTGCCAACCCAAGTGTCCAGGCTCGACTCCAAGGTACAAAATCTAAATATTACTTGTTTAATATAAAGTATACATGATTTTTTTGGTTAGGTTAATGTTATTTATTATATAACACGGGCTATGAAAATAATACTACCTGGATATATGCCTCTCCTACGTTTTTTCTCCTTGTAGTACACTTTCGACTTTGTGAAAGATTGTAGGATTGTACAACACACCCTTGAGTGTTTATCGACGGTCCGACCAATGAACTTGAAAATTTTAAATTATAATCAACGGTGGCGATGCGTGTCTTGGGCTAAGTTTGCTTAGATGCTTATGATACTTGCCAACCCAAGTGTCCAGGCTTGACTCCAAGGTACAAAATCTAAATATTACTTGTTTAATATAAAGTATACATTTTTGAGAATATAAAGTATACATGATTGCATATAAAATAAAATAAAAAAGTTACGTGACTTCTTTCTTAAATGGATAAACTTAGTTATAGATTCTTAGATTTCCAATTAAATTTAAATATATAGTTGCATTAATAAATAAGTCATGCTTTAATTTAATTATGTTTAGGGAAATATAGACTATTTGTACTAAATTGATGAATGCAAGCACATGGTACCCCCCTTGACAAGCTTTTTTTCTTTTTTCTTTTTTCGGGTATACATCAGCCCAAAAATGTAGACATGGAATCTATTCCTGGGGTGATTGTGATTAACACGTAAAAGACATTCTGACCAAACAAAGATTGAGACTAGTATAGATGCAAGACATAGTGAATAAAAATATATAAATGATGGAATTAATATTAAGGATGTCATCTATCCTTCTCGGGAAAACTAATGATGTCAATAATGATGAAATTAGATGGAAATAGCTAATGACCACAACTCTTAACCCCTCTTTGGTTCAACTTATTTTCATTTTAAAATAGAGTTTAAAAAAAAAAAAAAAAATCATCACCTTCCTTTCTAAGAAGGTATAACTGTAACCTAGCTCTTACTTAAAGTGTGTTGGGGGGGCGGGGGAAGTTTATATCGTACCGGAGGCTGTATCGGTTTGGCCAGCGGTATGATATATTTCGGGTACCAGTCAATACCGGTGTACCGTTTCGGGTTTATCGCTATTATTTTATATATATATATATATATATATATATATATATATATACACACATACTTGATTATTTATTTAGAATTATTTATAAATCTATATAAGAATCCTTAAATTTATAATAGCATATTTCTCTAAATTAATTGCTTATTTTTAATATGATTAATTTTTGCTCAAATATCAACCCAATAATGTAAGCTGACATACTAGATTGTAATAATAATAAAAAGATGATATTAATTATTTAAAAAAAAAAGCATAGAATTGCTTACCAAATGTGGGTGGCAGCCAGCCTAAAAGTCAAAGTACATTAGAAATTTGAACTCATTAGAGTTCACATGGGTGTGTCAGAACTCAAACAAAACAACTAAACAAGAGCCACACACAACTAAAACTCACACAAAACAATTAAACAAGAGCCACACACATAGCTAAAACAGAAAGCACAAGAAGAGAGTTCAATCTCGGTCAAAACTGAAGAAGAAGAAGAAAAATAAGAAGAAGAAGAAGCGGCTGGATGTCTTCCCCAGTTTTTCAAACACAGAGTAAAGCAACAAATTATTTCTCTCTCACAGCTTCAGCCTTCACTTGCTCTACCTCTTTCTCTCCCTTTCTCACTTTTTCTCATCTTCTTCTTCCTTTTCTTTTTCTTTTTTCTTCTTGTTTGTGATGGGCCAAAACATCTTTACCGGCCGAAACAGTTGGATTTCGCCAGTACGGCCGATATTTTTTCCGGTATGAAATAAGGGGTGTACTTGTACCGGTGCACTGGCCAGTATGGTACGGAATTAACTTCCTTGATATGAAGGCCGTACATGAGGCCCCCTCAATTTATTTTATTTATTTCAAGGGAATGTTAATGGATGATCTAAGAATATTTAAATAAAAAATTTTAAAAACTTTTTATAGGGAAAAAAATCAATTGACTTTTTTAATAGCTTTTTATATTTCTTATGAAAGTAGTATCAAAATTTTTTAAAAATTATTTTCTTTCAAACAAAAATTTTACTTTATTTTAATTATAATGAATTTTTTTTATTCCAATCTTTTTTTTTTTTTTTTTCAGAAGAACATATTCATGTTCTTTATGTTCTTCCCAGTATATGATTCATATTCTTACCAAATTAATCCTTATTTTCTTATCATTTTCTTTTCCTTTCTTGTACTTTCTTTATAACCAAACACATCAAAACAAAATAAATTAATTTAATGTCATTCTTGTCTTTTTTTTTTTAATTTTTTCTTTTCATTATTTTTTTCAGAAGAACACGTTCATGTTCTTTGCGTTCTTCCCGAGTGTTCTTCCCTATAATCAATCTCCGGCAAAAAACAAACTCTAAACCCAGATCCTAACCAAACCCCAAACCCATATCCCCAGTAAAGCAAACCTTAGCCTTCAAGTCCATAAATTTTCTTGGCAAACAAACACGAAAAAGAAAAAGAAAAAAAAAAAAAAAAAAAACACACACACACACACACACACACACACACACACTCTCAAATCACCACCACCTAATCAAAGAACATGAAGATCAAACCCAAGCAAAAGAATAGAAACCCAACAACCAGCAAAGCACCACCACCAAATCAAATCATCCGCTACCACATCAATGAAACCACTCCCAAACCAAACCATCCAAAGAATAGAAGCCCAGCAAAGCACCCAACTCATCCACTCCCAAACCAAACCATAATCAAAGAAACTTCCAATACCACAACAAGTTAACAACTTAAAAAATAGAAAAAATTTCAAAATGCGAAATGTCCAGCAAACGCCAAACCCAAATCTCCAGCAAACCCCAAACCCCAAATGTCTAGAAATGTCAACTTCTTTCTCCTCAGGGCATTTGGCTTCCCCAAAGGTTGTCTCCACCAACTCCTCACAGCCCATCATGAACCGTTCATCACTTCATATCTCTGCCGCTTGCACATTAACGGGGGAGAGTCCGACTACTAGGTCCCACACTACCAAGATAGCGGTGGCGTGTGGTGGAGAAAAAGGCCAAGCTTGTGAGCTCTAGCCATGGAGCTACGGTGAATAGAGAGAGAGAGACTTTGAGATTAGAGAGACTTTCCATCCATGGAGGGTGGGGAGAGAGAGAGAGTTTGATAATAGAGAGAGCAAAGGGTTTTGTTTGTTAAATGTGACGAATTTTAGTGTTTAGTTTGAAAGAAAATCTTGATTTTATAGGGAAAATGTTGATGATTGGAGAGAGGACTCTAGGGCATCAATGCGTTATTTTAAATCTTCGATATTTTAAATTTCTGGGCAGTCAAACATGTTTAGGGAAGAACATGAAGATTATAAACAGTCATGTTCTTCCCAAAAACTAATGAATTTTTTTTTTAAATGTTTGTTTTTAATTTAATTAATTAATGTGTATGATTATATTTTTTTTTATTCCACAGTCAGCCACATCCATTATTGCCGTTAGTTGGGTGACGAAAATGACCTAAATATCACGCTTTAATTGGTTTAGGGACTAAAAGTGGTACAAACAAAATATAAGGACTAAAATGGAAAAAGTGCAAAATGTAGGGACTAAAAGTGCATTTACGCATTTCTTTTATGTTTGTTTGTTGTGTATAGGTATATATATATTTATGTTTCTATCCTTAAAATCTTTAAATCAGAAGAGTGAAAAAGCGTGGATAGTGTCAGCATTTTGGCTCCACCTTTCTTGTAAATTAAACAACTCAGTGACTCACTATTTACAGCCCCTTATCTTCTTCTTCTCTCTACAAGATTTTTTTTCTTCTTTCTTTTCCTCCCAAACCACCAATCTGTACTATGACTTCAACTCCTTCACAACCCAATCTCTCTCTCTCTCTCTCTCTCTCTACTAATCTAGATCAAGAAAAAATTTGGAACCCAAGAAAATTTGAGAAAACCCAAAAAAAAAAAAAAAAAAAAAGGAGCTCAAAGCCTTAAACGCTGTTTGTTATCTCTGTTGGTTGGTGGATGTGCGAGAGATAGACAGTTGTAGGTTTAAAACTCTGTTTTATTTACTTATTTTTGGTTTTTGGTACTACAAATTCATGGTTGATGTGAAAATTGGGGACAAATGGAAAGAAATGATAGGAAATTGAGGATTTTTGGTGTTCACTTTCAGAATCGAAAATTCGGTGCTCATTTCTCCCAAAATACGGAGATTTGAGTTTTTGTATGTATGTTTGTGTGAAGGTTTGGTTTTTTACTCAAATGGGTCAGAATATTTAGTGTTATATTTAGATTATATGAATGAAAGTTTGAATATTTACTCATGTTGAATTTGTGTTGTGTTTGCTATTTGTAGGTGTTCTTCTTTGCAATTATCTCTACACGTGAGATTGAAAGTTTGGATTTTTTTTACTTAGATTAGATAATTTTTGTATGTTAATATTTTCTATTAGGTGTTCTTTTGTCATATCATGTATGTAATTGTGTATGTATGTATATGAATGAAAGTTTGGGGTTATTTTTATTTTTTACTAATATCCTATGAATTTTGTGTATGCAAGCATTCTTTCTGCGGAGTAGGATTGGTTTTTCATAGATGAATCACTGTAATCTATAATCTTTAGTAGAATGCCTTTTTGGTTGTTGGAGTTAAAGAGATTATAGGCTCTATCTTTGATCTGAAGGGGCCCTGTGGTTTACCCCAAGCCTCGGTGAGTTGTGGTTTTGGCTAACAGTACATTGAGGTCTATGAGATGGCACAAGGTAAAAAAAAAAAAAAAAATTTGTGACCTGTTCTTTATATTTTCATGGTTTTGTTGAATGTTATAGGCTTTTGAGGATTTTAGATTTATAGGTTTTTGTTTTTGTTCACACTAACAGTCATCAAGCAAAGGTTTGTGATTCCAAGGCTGCGACAGAGCAGGGGTGAGTTGTGCTTTTTGTGTTTGCTTTGATTTTAATTTTAAATGCTTAAAACTTTTAATATATGAAGAAGGGGCTTGGTTTTTCTTGTGTATAAATAATTGTTTAGATTTTATTTGATATGAGTGTTGAGGACAAATTTTTCACATCACATGGAATTTATTTCTTTGGCAACTCACACCACATCAATAAATTATGGATTTTGGAAAAACCTCTTTTAAAGCCCAAAAGAGCCAATATTCACAAAATGACGCCGAAGCCCATGGTCCAAAACCCATAGCGATATTATCTCATTAAAGCCCATAGTTCAAGCTCATGGCACAACATCTCATTTTCGGCTAATGATCCAAGCTCATGAGTCTCATCGGGGGAATTTTGGGAGTCGTAATTTGGAGGGCCAAGAAGTACGTTCAGTAAAGCTCTAGCAGTTTAAAGTTGATAAAGGATAACATGTTGTTTGGCATGTCTTCCTCAATTCCTTGAACTCTGACAGGTCAGTATGCAATAGGTAGCATCTGGTAAGTCTCTCATATCACATAACACTTAAAATGATAAAACTCCCCATGCTCTTTACATAAAAATTAATGTTCATCATATAATATAAGTTTAAAAATGTAATTATATTATTTCATATAAATTATATTTTTATTTTTATTTAAATCAATCCTAAGCACATGGCTAAATATATATTAATATCTCATATCTAGCATTAAATACTCTCCTTGCTCTCCAAGATTTGGTTAAAACACAAAGAGACCATAATTACATCTCTAAAACTTCATTAAATATCAACCAACTAGTCTGTTACTTACCAAAATTATATTGTAATAAAACCATGGACTAAACATATAATTTTCCAAAAGAGGCAACTTAGCCAAAAATACCAACAATAGTTCTAGCAGAAACTGCCTTAACTCTAGCAGAAGCTACAACATCTCCAACAAAAGCTGCAACAGCTCCAACAGAAATAGTAACAGCTCCAGCAGAAGCTGTAGTAGCTCTAGCAGCAACTGCAATAGTTCCAACAGCAGCTTAGGCAACTAACAAATGTCCAAAAGTGACATCATCAACCCATTAATATCCAATCCTAGCAACTTGTTGCCATACCCAAAGAAGCAAGGGTCCCATAAAAGAAATCATACCAGTTTAAACTAAGATTCTTAGCCCCAAGCTACAATACCAAAAATAGAAGGATCCCATAAAAGTTATCTTACCATTTTCAGTCAAACCCATGAATTTAATGCTGAATCTTTCCTCCAACTGAAGCTATCATTCAAGTGACATCATCCAGTAGTGTCAGTGGTTGCAGCAACTATTACTGTAGAGTTGATAGTTGTGAGTGACAGTTGTAATAGTAGCTCCAGCAGCATTAAAGTCTCAGAATTTCTTCTTTTAACTAAAACAAAAAAACCAACTAAGGAAATCACTTTTTTTTGCCAAAAACCTTTCCTTGTTTGCTGATTTTCCCTTCAACTAATTCAAACTTAGTTACATACTTGGCTCTATATAAAGAGGACCAAGCAACACACAACTCACCACACCATTACCCACTATCCATCCCTCTCTCACGCTCTTATTCTGAAACTTCATTCACTTTGCTATCCATATCTCTAAACATTTTCATACTTCTCCATCTCTCTTACAAAATCTCTCTTCTTAGATAACACTATTACAACACACCATTACCCACTATCCATCCATCTCTCACTCTCTTATTCTGAAACTTTATTCACTTTGCTGCCCATATCTCTAAGCATTTCCATACTTCTCCATCTCTCTTACAAATTCTCTCTTCTTAGATAACACTATTACAACACACCTATTACACAACACCACTATCCATCCCTCTCTCACTCTAATATTTGAAACTCCATCATTTTGCTACCCATAAACACATTTCCATCTCTTTCTTTATTTCTATTACAAAATCTCCCTTCTTAGAAAGCAGCATAACTCATGACATAACACAAAAAAGCTTTCTAGTAGCAACTATAAGCTCATGTATTTACCATATTTAACCTCCATATCTCTTATACTTCCATATGTTTTACAAACATATCCCTCACAAAATTCCCATACATATTACAAACACCATATCCCACAAAACATTTTTTTTTACCATCTCCATACATCTTAAAAGATATCAAACACTCTTCTAAGAACATGTTACAAAAGCCCTTATCATGGAAGACATATAATTATAATGCTAAAAACTCCTTATGAAAAGCAGAAACTTATAATACTAAAAGCTTTTCTTATGGAAGGCAATATCACTCATATTTGATTAAAAACTAAAAGAGCATTACATGGATAAAACCATTTAAGTGCGATAAATGGGATAAACTTAACTAACCTATGCACACGGATGGACATATTCTCTCTCCCTCTAGTTGCACTCATATTTCTCCTTAAATCATGAAGTCACTATGTACCGCTGGACTCGTTTTATCATGTTGCTGAAATGTTATAAATTCACTGATGTTTTACGGCTAGAGCCACAAACTATGAAGATAAGTCATTATATTTTTTTCTCCAAAATTATACTATTGAGTATATTTTAATTCATTATCATTGTACTATTGTACTCATATTATTATGTCGCTGGAATGTTATCAGCTCACTAACGCTATACAACCAGAGCCACAAATCATATAAAGAATGAAGTGATGCTATACAGCTGGAGTCAGAAACATAAAAGATAAGTCAATGTTTTCTTCATCTTTGAAATTATATTATTAAGTATATGTTAACTCATTATCATTGTACCGTTGAATGCAAGTTACTTTAATATTGTAAGGACACGAATGTTAGGGTCCCAAACCCACTTAAAATAGTAAGGCCTATAGCACCCAATTAGGCCCAAACAGATAAAATTTATTAAAGAGTGGGGAAAAACAAGTCACGCTCAAGTCCAAAGATTCGAATCAGAAGGGAATGAATGGAAGCGAAAAACAAGTAGTATTGATAGTTTTTCTTAAGTCCCCGGAGGATAGTTTTCTCACACCAAGATATACCCTCCTTTCTCTCTTTCTTTCTACTGTTCTTGTTCTAATCTCTTTTTCTTGATTTTTTTTGGATTTCCTTATCTGGAAGTTCTCTTCCTTTATTCCTTTATATACTCCTATGCTCCTTGCATCCTAGCCCTCCATCTGCATCCCTTTAAGTTCTCCTTAGGACACTTGTCACATTAGACTCCTACTGAAGGTGGTAGAAAGGGCTGCTTAGCTGTGAATCTACTGTTCATGTGTCATTTCCTCATCAATGCAGTTGATAAAGCTGTTGCCAGCTATTTAATGCGGAGGCAATAGGTAAGCTTTCACAGGAAACTTCTTTCAAATACCTTGACCTTCTCCTTGAACGCCATCCTACCCACTCAGGCTTCCAGGAGACATTTTGGTCCTTCCCTCCTTCTTTGCGGGCAAGCCCACTCCTCAGGTCTAAAGTAATCTTAGTCTTTCTCAGTCCTTGAGCCCCACAAATATCATCTCACTATTTAATAAAACATTTTTTTTTTATAGAATACTAAGTATTTTTAACACACACACAAGAGAAGATGGGAGAAGGTTTTTTAAAGAAACATACAGTGGTGTATATTCAAAAGGGCCTAACTTTTGGATACATAACACAGGCTTTAAATCTCTTAAACTCACACTCATTTTCCAATGTGGGATTAACATATTGTTTTTTCTTTTGAGAATACTAATTATTTTTAATACACACATGGGGACTATTTAATAAAACATGATCTCACTAATACTTCATTAATGAACATATATATTAATAAATTGATTTACCATTGCTGGACATATTATTCGGACATAAACCACTGATGGACATATATCACCAATGGACATATATTACTTGGACATGAACCACTGCTGGATATATAATGATTGGACATAAACCACAACTAGATATGTATTATTTGGACATAAATTATTGCTAGACATATATTATTTGGACATAGACCATTGCTGGACATACCTTATTATATTGAACATAAACTATACCACAGCTAGATATGGACTGAAAGTTCAAAATGTGTATAAAACACATTTGAATGTTTTGACCCCAAAATACAAATTATCAATTCAAGCTTATTATCAAACAATAAATATGCGGAACATGAACATAAGCTAATAACATAATTGATAAACAATCTATACCATAAATAATCACAAACACAGCAGTAATTAAATGGTAAAGATAAAGGGGAGAGAGATACAAACACAAGGACAACACAAGATGTGTTATCGAAGAGGAAATCAAAGCCCTCGGCGTAAAACCTCTCTGTCGCCCTCCAAGCAGTCAATAATCCACTAGAAAATGTAGTTGGGATACATGAACAGCAATAGACCCTCCAAGCCTAATCTACCCAATGTACCTAAGCCCTCCAAGCTTCTTGCTCCAACGAGGTTGCGCCGAACCTTTTTCTTTTCTAGCTTACCGGATTCCGCTATAGCCCATAGCATCAACCAATATGAATTGGTCACTTCCTAACTGCTTCCCAAAACACCAAATAAACCTTCTCATAGATATGGGTATGGTGAGAAAAGGATTTGGTCAAGAACCTCTTAAGGATGTATCAATGGAGAGGAAGAGAGTAGAGGACTTTGAAGAGTCTCTTAGGTGAAGATTATGGATGAATCAATCTTATTTTTCTCTAGAGTTTCTCTCTCAAAATTCTCTCTAGAAGCTCTCTACATTTAGTGGGTATAAGGGTCTATATATAGTGGTGTGTGTTTAGAATGCAAAGAGTCAGTTTTTCCCAAACAGGGTGGTCTGGCGACTTGGCCTCGCGACTGGTCTGAGTCGCGAGTTCCAGCCACAAGTTAAAGGCCTAGCCAGCCTAGGAATTTTGTCCTGTAGTGCGACAACTGGCATGACCCTTCAACTCCCCTGCTTGCTTCTCACGTGTGCTGCAGTTGGCGGCTTGCCAGTCGCGAGTTAGCTGTGAGTCCTAGCCACGAGTCTCTGCATTCTTGCACAATCTTGAGCATTTCTTCACACTCTCTCACACACTACCCTTACATGAATCCCACCTAAATACAGGGTTACTAATTGCTAAAATATAAGCAAATTTGGCACGGAATAAAGCCAACAAGATGGTTGATTAAATTCAACCTTACAATCTCCCCTTTTGGCTATTCCGTGACAAAACCCTACAATAGATTCTAAACTTAACGCGTGAGTTGGGAACAGTTGAACAAAACTCACTCACACCTAACTCTAGATCTGATAAGCTCTTGAACCATAATAACAAGTATCTCCTGAAACACAACAACACAGCAATATCATTGTATGCAGAAAAACTTGAAATACATATGGAGCAAGCACAATGTGATCAAGCAAAATGGAATAAAACAATAGACCATGGCTTGACCAAAACAGGTAATCACTATACAAAGTGATCACAACGCTCATTCACACAAAGAATAAACATCCGGACATGCAAGCTGATAAACTCATTTGCAAATTATCATTTGCATGTCAGACACTCAACCAATGTATAAAACATATATGCATCTAGGAAAAATCCTACAAGGGCACAAGAGTGATGTACTTAAAGAAAATGCATGACATTTAGCAACAAGTACTTAAGCTACAAAGCATGGATACAAAAAACTAAAAGCTTACAAAAGCAAATAGTTATAGATGTACCATACAAATAATGTACTAAAGAAAATGCACAATATAAACTAAAAGTGCTTAAAGTTTCTCCTCTTCAAAATGATGAGAAGCTATGATGCACTTGAAACATATATACTTGTAACCTAAAACACTTGCAGAAAACATATTAGACCCTCAAGGTAAAGCAAGTAATAAAAGGACAAGTATAGTGTAACAAGTAAAAAGCGATCAAGTAAACAAGATGTGAAACATGTGAGTAACTTGATCATACACCAAATGCCAAAACAAAGTTTTCTTATTAACACAATGTCTTCTCCCCTTTGGTATATGTATCTCCCCTATGTAATATCTCTCTCCCTACAAATGTGCACGAGAAATAGAATTTCTCCCCTAAGAATGTGCACAAGGGTCATATAGAAATGACAAAAATTCTCCAGTATACTCTCTAGAGTATACTCTCCTCCTTTTTGTCAGGAATAGACAAAGGGTCAAGGAAAAACGAGGGCAAGAGATGAAGGTATGAACAATGATAATGATGCATGAGGGGTGCGAGATGTATGAGAAAATGAAGCTTAAACCTAACACGAAACAAAATGCTACTAAGCATAAGGTAAACATGACATGCTAGGATGAAGAAATAAGATATAGACCAATGCATGACAAGGGTAGCAAGGTGTGTGCAAGAGGTGGCAAAGTGCAATGCATGACCAATGCATGGAAAATGCACATGTAGGGCAAGGTGTGTTGAATACACAACCGATAAACCAAACATGTTTCTAATGAGGAAACATGAGAAACCCCAAAGTTTGATACTCATCGGAGTCCAAACAAGCGAGAAAATGCCTAAAAGACATTTTATCAAATGCCTAGCATGCACACTATGAACAACAGTGTGAAACAATGCATGAATATCATGAAATTCACCCTTAATACATGTTCTTTTTCCCACAAGGGGCCAACATCCAAAGTAAATCATCAAAAGAAACCAAACCCATACAAAAATTTGACAAAAATTAAGTTTCCCCAACCCCTATGATGAAAATTTCAACCAAGAGCACAAAACTCTCCAAAATATAATCTAAGGATCCAAAGCAATGAAAAGAGTTTAAAATTACCTTAGAGATGTTAATGGAATGAAAAACCATTCAAATTGGTTAGGTTTTGATGTAAAAATATTGAAAGAGGGGTTTAAAAAAAGATGAGAGAAGTTTAAAACAAGTTTCCCACGAAAAAGCTCTTTAAAAAGCTGTTTCTGGGCATTTCGCGACTAGGCGAGTCGCGAGAGAGTCGCGAAAGTCTTGCGGATGAACTTACGACTGGAGCTCGCAGCTTTCAAGTTGCCAAAATCAAGTAGCCAAAACTCGCAGCTGGGACTCGCAGCTTGCAAGTCACCAGAATGAGTTGCCAAGAATTCTGACACTTGTTTTTCAACCCAGAACATGTTTAAACTATGAAAAACAAAGTAAGCACTAAACATGAACACAAAGAGTGATAAAAATCACTTCCAAAAACATATAAAATGATCAAAAATATTTTTGGATTGATCCATATAAAGTTGAGCATACACACATCACATTTAAACAAATACAATCGAACAAATGAATGAAGCATTCATTGAACATTAGGCATGTGTGTTGTGTGTGTGTGTATCAAGTGTGGAATAGACCTTAGTCTAGAATGAAGCTTCAATGATCAATTCAATCAAGTCATACACAACTAGTACTAAGTCAAGTGGTCTATCTCACTTATAGAAATATACATATATGACCTCTCACAAGAAAATGATTACATATCTTTGAAGTTTTTCATTTGGCTTCTTTACAATTCATACCATTTGATCATTTTTGATCTTTACATCTCTTTTTGAGATCGATGCCTGAAATTTTTGATATTTCAATTTCATGAACAAGCCTTTGGCTTTTTGGGACATCATACATTTTCATAAAAGTCACTTTCCTTTTTTCCTAGTCAAATACTAGTATGTGCGACGGCTTTTGCAGCTCATTATCTCTTTTCATTTTAAGATTTACATTTGTTGAGCTCTTTAAGAAATAAAAAATAAAAGAGTGGAAAGAGATATAAGTACAAGTCTACACATGTATCAAAACCAACATGACTATTGACTAATCATTCATGACAAGCTTAAAGATCGATTTACAATAATCACACAAAGATGTCAAGATTTTTCCCACAAAAATATAAGTGCATAAAGAACAAGCTAAGCTCGTAAATGCATAAAGCCATTTGTACGAAGGTACAAGGCAAAACTCACATGTGATATGTGCTCAAATATATATACGACCAAACTTTTTAAATTTTTCACTTTTTATGTGGTTTTTGATTTTTACTCACACAAAACTAAAACAAAAAGGTAAGATGAAAACAAAAACAATGCATACAAATAAATGCAAGATGCACAAATGCATGAAGATATGGCATTTAATGCATGAAGGGTCCTACAAAGATCGAAAGAATTAGATCAAGGACCAAAAGAGCAAATGCTCAACTATAGGAACTCTTCCTCATCCAAATGGAACGATTGTTTGGAATGAGTGTCTCAAAAGAAGTGAGACGAGGGTTAGAAGAATGAGAACCGGAGATGCACATAGTCAAGGAGTTAAGAGCATTAAACACTTTCTTCAACAACATGCTATTTTCACTCAAATCCGGTTTACCCTTTTTAGCACAACTTCCAAGAAGCTCAAGTTTCTCCTTTCTTTTGATTCTTTTAAGAGCATGAAACTTAGATCAATAAAGTCTTAGATGACCAAAAGCACCACAATGGTGACACACAATGTGTTTAGGTCCACTAGACTTTTTTGAGAAGGGATATAGTAACATGGTTTTGTTCTCTCTTCAACTTATAACATTGAGGTTTTATATGACCAATCACACCACAATGGTGGTAAGTTGGAACAAACTTAGATCCATCAAAAACCTTAGGTTGAAACCTAAACAGAAGCTTTGACTTAAGAGCCTTTCTCTCCACCTTTTGGTTTCTTTTATGTGGAGGAATGTACACCGATTTGTCCTTTAAGGTAGAACACACAATAGGCACAAAATCGGGTACCATAACATGATTGTAACAAATATTTTCATCCTTTTTAACAATAAGTTCAGCAATCAAACACTTGGCATGCACCTTAAGAGATTCATTTTCACGTTTTAGCTCATTAACAAGTTTGTTAGACAAAACAAGTTTAGCATCCAAGTCCATATTCAAACATTCAAACTCTTTCAGCTTTTCAAGAGAATTTTCAGCAACTTTCTTATATTTTTCAACCAATTTGTTTGCTTCTTTGTGCTTAGCAATCAAATCATCATTTTCACAAAATAACTTGCTCAAATTCTTTTGAAATTTTTTAGCATTTTTCTTCAAAGGTTTGATGTTAGGAATATCAACAACATCCAAAGATTCATGTAACATAGCATCACAATCATGACGATTATCACTAATAGAAGCATTTTCACAAACACATGGCATGTTACATTTATCATCAACCAAATCATACAAAGAGGCATATAAAGCACAATCCATGGCAAATAAACACAAGGGGTCAAGGATCACACTTAGGTATTTAAACCACAACAAGTGTACCCGCTCTGATACCAATTGAAAGTTCAAAATGTGTATAAAACACCCTTGAACGTTTTGACCTCAAAATATAAATTATCAATTCAAGCTTATTATCAAATAATAAACGTGTGGAATATGAACACAAGCTAATAACATAATTGATAAACAATCTATACCATAAATAATCACAAATATAGCAGTAATTAAATGCTAAAGATAAAGGGAAGAGAGATGCAAACACAAGGACAACACACGATGTGTTATTGAAGAGGAAACCAAAACCTTCGGCGTAAAACCTCTCCGCCGCCCTTCAAGTGGTCAATAATCCACTAGAAAATGTAGTTGGGATACATGAACAGCAATAGACCCTCCAAGCCTAATCTACCCAATGTACCTAAGCCCTCCAAGCTTTTTGCTCCAACGAGATTGCGCCGAACCTTTTTCTTTTCTAGCTTACCGGATTCCACTATAGCCCATAGCATCAACTAATATGAATTGGTCCCTTCCTAACTGCTTCCTAAAGCACCAAATAAACCTTTTCACAGATATGGGTATGGTGAGAAAATGATTTGGTCAAGAACCTCTTAAGGATGTATCAATGGAGAGGAAGAGAGTAGAGGAATTTGAAAAGTCTCTTAGGTGAAGATTGTGGATGAATCAATCTTATTTTTCTCTAGGGTTTCTCTCTCAAAATTCTCTCTAGAAGCTCTCTACATTTCGTGGGTATAAGGGTCTATATATAGTGGTGTGTGTTTGGAATGCGAAGAGTCAGTTTTTCTCAAACAGGGTGGTCTGGCGGCTTGGCCTCGTGACTGGTCTGAGTCGCGAATTCCAACCGCGAGTTAACGGCATGACCAACCTGGGACTTTTGTCCTGTAGTGTGACAGCTGGCGTAACCCTTCAACTCCCCTGCATGCTTCTCACGTGTGCTGCAGTTGGCGGCTTGCTAGTCACGAGTCAGCCACGAGTCCTAGCCGCGAGTCTCTGCATTCTTGCACAATCTTGAGCATTTTTTCACACTCTCTCACACACTACCCTTACATGAATCTCACCTAAATACAGGGTTACTATTTGCTAAAATACAAGCAAATTTGGCACGGAATAAAGTCAACAAGATGGTTGATTAAATTCAACCTTACATGGACTATTGGACTCCTCCCATTATTGGACATATGACATTTAATTAGTTACTTTCCAATATTGGACATCACTTAATATACATAATAATGATGTTCAACTAATCATTTAATCAAAGCTATTCAATTAAATATATTATTTGAAAGTTCAAAATGGGTATGAAACACCCTTGAACATTTAGACCCCAATTACAAAATTACCAATTCAAGCTTTATATCAAACAGTTAATATGCGGAATATGATAACAAGCTTATAACAGAATTGATAAACACTCTAAGCCAAATATAAACACATCCACGGCAGTAAATATAAGACAAAGATAAAGGAAGGAAGATGCAAACACACGGACAACACACGATGTGTTATCGAAGAGGAAACCGAAGCCCTCAGCGTAAAACCTCTCCGCCGCCCTCCAAGTAGTCAAATAATCCACTAAAGAATATAGTTGGGATACATGAACAGCAAAAGACCCTCCAAGCCTAATCTACCCAAGCACCTAAGCCCTCCAAGCTTCTTGCTCCAACGAGATTACGCCGAACCTATTTCTTCTTTAACTTCCCGAATTCCGCTACTAGACCATAGCATCAACCAATGTAGATTGGTTCCTTCCTAACTGCTTCCCAACAACACCAAATAAACCTTCTCACAGATGTGAGTGTGGTGAGATAAGGATTTGGCTAAAGACCTCTCAAGGGTATGGCAATGGAAAGAAAGACAGTAGAGGAATTTGTAAAGTCTCTAAGGTTAAGATTGTGGATAAATCAATCTTGTATTTCTCTAAGGTTTCTCTCACAAAATTCTCTCTAGAAGCTCACTTAATATCGTGGGAATGAGGGGTATTTATACTAAAATAAGAATGGAATGTGAAACGTCAGATTTTCCCAAACAGGGCATTTTGGTGACTTGACCTCGCGATTGGGTTTAGTCGCAAGTTCAAGCCGCAAGCTAACGGCCTGGCCAGCCTGGGACTTTTGTCCTGTAGTGCAACAGCTAGCGCGACTCTTCAGCTTCTAACATGCTTGGCACGTGTGCAGACTTTTAGTGACTTGCAAGCCGCGACTCACCTGCGAGATCCAGTCGCGAGACTCTGTTTCTTTGCACACTCTTGAGCATTTCTTCACACTCTCTCACTCACTACCCTTACAAGTTTCCCACATAAATACAGGGTTACTAAGTGCTGAATTACAAGCAAATTGGCACAAAATAAAGCCAACAAAATGGTTGATTAATTTCAACCTTACAATCTCCCCCTTTGGCTATTCCGTGACAAAACCCTACAACAGACTCTAGACTTAATGTGTGAGTTGGGAACAGTTGAACAAAACTCACTCACACCTAACTCTAGATTCTGAACAGCTCTTGAACATATGAACAAGTATCTCCTGAAAATATAACAACATAGCAATATCATTGTATGCAGAAACACTTGAGATGCATATGGAGCAATAAAAGTATGATCAAGCAAAATGGAATAAAGCAATAGACCATAGCAAAATTAAACAAGCAATCACCATATACAAGTGATCACTATGCTCATTCACACAAGGAATGAACATCCAGACATGCAAGGTGATAAGCTCCATTGAAGAGTATCATTTGCAAATCCAACACTCAACCAATGCATACAAACATATATGCATCTAGGAACAATCCTACAAGGGCACAAGAGTGATGTACTTAAGATAATGCATAGCATCAATAAGTACTAAAGCATAATGCATAAAGGCTGCATAAGCAAAGTGTTGCAAATACATGGTACAGACCATAAAAGCCTACAAATAGCATAAGTGCATGGAAAAAACAACCCCTTAAAGCTTACAAAAGCAACATGGGTACAAACTCAGATAAAACAATAGACTGAAATAACTGAATAACCTCATCAATATATAAATAAATACCACAGTTCCATAACCATCCAAAAGTTGTGAGTTTAAACCAAACAAAAACCATAGTGTATCAAGCCTATACAAGCATCAATTAAACAAAACATAATAATCAAAGTTTTAAACATAGTATGAAAGCTAAACAAATATGAAAGCTCCCCCTCAAGAGCTGCCTAAAAATTCTCCCCCTTTTTTACCGGAATGGCCAAAGAGTCACTGCTCCTTGTTCGTGTAGATGCTATCAAGCTTTGCCGAGAGTACATCAAGCTGATCTTGCATTGCTGTCATTCTTTCAGTGTGCTGATCTTGAACCTCTCTAAGTCCATCAAGTCTCTCCAAGATGATTTGAAAGGCATCAAGAGGTACAGCTGATGAGGTAGAGGCTCTGCTCCTCTTGACTCTTACCCTTGGTGTGGAAGATGGTCCTGCACCCTCTGCTTCAGTCTCCATAGGGTCACCTTCTTCTTGGACACCCTCCTTTTCTTCACCTGGAAGACGACTCTGTATCCTTGTAAGAGTAAATTTGTTAATGGTTGATAGAGGAGGCAAAGGACTAACATCCTGAGGGATTGCAACACCCTTTTCTCTGAAAATTCTCATGAGAAGACTTGGAAATATCAGCTTGGGCCTCGAGGTGGTACTAGTCTCATTCGATATAGTATCAAAAATGTGAGAACTGATGTCAATAAATGTTTTCTCCTTAAGTTCCATAAGAAAGATAGCTCTAGCATTTGTTAGTGTAGTCATCTTCCTTATAGGATACAAGTTGTACATCATTATAGTGGTTAAACACCTCATGTCTTAAGGAAAATTAGAAGTGTTGAGACATCTCTTTTCTATAACCCCACCAATTCTTTTCTGAACAGTTTCTAGAGAAAGCATTATGTCCTTGTAGTTAGTGAATTCATAATCTTCCAATCCTTCCAGCCCTAGAACTGTATCAATATCATGAGCATCTAAGGTAAATTCCTTTCTTCTCACCCAACAACTCAACTCTTCCTCCCTTATCACAGCATTTGCATAGAATTCTCTTATTAGGGGTTCACAAACAGAGGGAAGGTCACTCAGTAGTTTTTCCCAACCTCTACCCTCAAAACAGGTTGGAATGAAGGTGTCCTTCAATTCCCTGAAATCTACAAATCTCTCCTGAATGATAGTTCCTTTTGAAAAGAAATCCCTATAACTCTTAAAGTGCTTAATAGACCTAAATAGGTTAGGGTCCATTTTCATTCTCTTGTCAGATTTCTGAGCAGTTGTCTTCTTCTTTGTAGGAGATGCAGCCATCTGTAAACAAGCAGAAAAGGCCACAACAGGAAATAGCACAGAATGGGAAAATGCACACACATTAGTAACAAGTTAGTTACATAGTGAGAAACAGAGTGATCAGACAAAACACAGAATAAGCACAGTTTATAACCAAACTTGGGTAGAACAAGTTAACCAAAGTTAAACTGTATGTATGCACACAAATTCAGATAGATTTGAGCAAATGACAGTGAGTTATGACCCAATGGGTATGAACAGTGCATAAAGAGGAACACATGCATCAACATTTCCAATATATGATGATTTGTAAATCAAAATAATCCTAACCAAAAACACCACAAACACAACCAAACAGACAAACTTAGAATCACAATAAAAATTGCAGATATCCCCACATCCATATGCCCAAAAACAAACTTTCAAATATCAATGCTCAAACTAAAGATAAGCAAGCTAATGGACACTAATAACCTTAAACACATTACTGCAATAAGAGCAAATAACATCACACACTCAAACTCAACAAAATAGGTAAACCCATGTTCGAGCCCCTCAACAACACAAACCAACAACACAACACCCAGATTCAAGAGAGCAATAATGAAATCATGATGAATGAAGTGAAGACAAGAAAACCTATATCTTTTTCTTGGTGTTTGATGAAGGCATGATGCAGAAATGGAAAGCTTTTGCAAACAAACACGGAGTGTTGAGAGAGAGATTTTGGGAAGAAGATGAACAGACACTGATATTGAGGGAAAAAACTGAAAAATAATTTTAAAAACTGACTTTAAAACGCAAAACACGCGTTTTTCGCGACTGGAACAAGTCGCCAGTAAGTCGCCAGGATAAGTCGCGAAACACTGTGAAGGTAAGAAATTTGAAAATTTCTCTAAGTGTTTTTCGCGACTGGAAGGTCTACCCGCGAAGGAGTCGCGAGCTGAGCCGCAAAAATCTCTGAGTAATCCTCGCGATTAAGCCTTCCACCCGCCAACAAGTCGCCAAACTGAGCCGCGAAAAATGCAAAAACTCAAATTTTGAAAAATTTTCTAAGTCTTTTTCGCGATTGGGATACTGACTCGCCAGTAAGCCACGAAAAATCTCTGAGTGGGCTCGCGACTGGGGCTTGCAACTGGGATAACCCGCGACTTAGTCGCCAAAACAGGGGAAACAGTTTTTGATATTTTTGATATTTTTGTAAAAACAAAATACTTTCCAAAAACAACTAAAAACACTCAAAAATCTTTTTGTGTTTGATCAAACAAAGACTAAGTATGTGAAAACACATTTAATCAAGTACAATCACATAAATGAATATGGCATTCATTGAACATAGACTTGTGTGTTGTGTGTGGATATCAAAAATAAGACAGTCCTTAGTCCAATGTGAAGTTTCAATGATCAATTCAATCAAGGCATACACAATTAGCACTAGATAATGTGACCTATCTCAATTATAGAAACATGCATATATGACCTCCCACAAGAACTTGATTACATTCTTTGAAGCTTTTCATTTGGCTCCATATTCAACATATCATTTGCACTTTTGAGCAAAGAAAATCTCATTGAGAGATAGATGCCTAAAATTTTTGATATTTCAATTTATGAGTTAGCCTTTGGTTTTTTGGGCATCAAACATTTTATTTTGGTCGCTTTCGCTTTTTCCTAGTTAAATACTATTATGTGCGACAGGCTTTTGCAGCTCTATATCTCTTTTCATTTGGAGATTTACATTTAGAGAGCTCTTTTAAGCAAAAACAAAAATAAAGAGTAGGAAGATATATAGGCATAAGTCTATACATGTCTCAAGATCAACAAAACCATTCACTAATCATTCATGACAAGGTTGAAGATCTATTTACAACAGTCACATAGATTTCAGAATTTCTCCCACAATGATACGAGTGCATAAGAGACAAGCTAAGCTCGTAGATGCACAAAGCCATTAGTACAAAGGTACAAGGCAAAATATGATTTGAGACAGAAACTCAACAAAGTTGATCAAACTTTTTGGATTTTCTACTTTTTATGTGTTTTTGGATTTTTGACACAAAAGCAGTAAAAGATTGATCAAAAACATAACAAAACAAAAAAAATGTAAAAACATTTTAAATCAAAGATAGATACACACGCAAAATAACAACCTAAATACTAGCAAGAAGCACACAACCAAGCATATTCACAAACATGGGAAGTATTGATGCATGGACATGTTGTAATACTTATGCATGAGTACTCTTCCTCACCCACACGTCACGTGCGTTTGGGGTGATATCCTTAACGGATTGGGTACGAGAATTAGGACTATCAAACCTTCGTGTGAAGCTTTCAAGGCAGTTGGTGAAGGCACCGATCATCTTCATCACGTCCATCATTCCTAGATCATGGTTTTGACTTCTTGGTTGCTCACCACCCTAAGACCTCTTGTCATTTCTTCTTCCTCGTGACCGAGGTGCGTTTGCACTGTTGTCTGCTCTCAGCTTTTGACAGTTAGGTCTAGTATGTCCTTGCAATCCGCAATAATGACAAACATAGTCAGTTCTAGGACCCCATTGTGATCTAGGGATTGATCTTCCTTTAGTTTCATGTTTGCCCACAGATTGATTTCGGGGCTTATTCACCATTCGTTACTCAATCACATTCTTCTTCTTTACCTCCTTAACTTTCTCAGGAGTAGGCTTTTCTACAGCTGTCTCTTTAGCCTTTACAAACTTTACTTCTTTGGTGACTTTGGCTGATGAGCAACTCCCTCCAGTGTACCCCAACCCGGACTTGTTTGAGGATGGTTTTTGAGATGATATAACATCTTCTAACTTCTGAGAGGAGACTCTCTCTATCTTGGCATGAGCTTGCACTAACTCTTGCTCAAGGAATCTCACTTTAGTGTGAGCTTCTGAAATCTCGCCATTTAATGTCTTAATCTCACACTTAGCCTCTCTATATCTGACTAGAAGACTTTTGTAGTCCTCTTCAGCCCTTTTCATCTTCTTCACAGCCGCCTTTGCAACCCTTGCATACTCACCCGATTTTTCAAGGAGTAAAGCGTAATTCTCTTGAAGACTAGCTGTATTTCTATCCTCTTCAGCATCTGATTCCTCAACAATCCCTAAGGACTCATCATCACTATGTTCTCCAAGTTCTTGTACAAGTTGTTTCAGGTCCTCCGAGGACTCAACATGCTCAATAGCCATAAATGCGAAGTAGTTTCTTTCTCCATCACAGCTATCCTCTGAGTCAGAATTTGATGAGTCAGAATCACTTAAAGTAGTGGCATAGGCCTTTCCCTTTGACTTCAAGTAATTGGGCATTCCTTTTTAAAGTGCCCATGTCCATTACATTCAAAACATGTAATTCCTTGTGAGGGTTGGGAATCTTTACCCTCTTTTCTTCTGAACTCTTTCTTCTCTTTTGCGACACTCTGAAATTTTCTTTTGTCACCAAATTTCTCACTATTCTTGAGCTTTAGGAATTTTCAGAAGTTCTTTACAAGGTGCGCCACATCTTTGTCTACTGCATCCTCTTCCGAAGAGTCATGAGACACCATTCTCTCATCAATTGTCTTAAGAGCAAGGGATTTGCTCTTCTTCTATGAAGGAAGGGACAACTCATATGTTTGCAAAAAACCAACCAGCTCTTGAACCTTAATGTTGTCAAGATCTTTGCTCTCTTCAATGGCTGTAACTTTGGCACAGAAACTCTCTGGTAGTGATCGAATGATCTTCCTTACAATCTTCGAGTCCTCCGTCTTTTCCCCCAAATTGAATTTTTCGACAACCACTTCGTTTAATTTGTTGTAAAACGAATCAAAAGACTCATCCTCACTCATCTTTAACTCCTCAAATCGAGTGGTCAACATTTGAAGTTTGGTGTCATTTACTTTCTTAGTCCCTTCATAGGTTGTCTCCAGAATTTCCCATGCTTCCTTAGCAATGGTGATATGTGAAATTTGGTGAAATTCTTCAGGAGAGATACCGCAGAAAATAGCATTCAATACCTTGCTATTTGCATTAGCCGCTGCAAGAGCAGCCTTATCCCAAGTAGACTTGGCAGCCTCTAGTCTTGTCCATCCTACTTCAACTGCATCCCACACAGCATCATCAATAGAACACAGAAACGCCCTTATACGGACTTTTCAAAATGCATAATTATTACCGTCAAAGAACGGTGGTACATTAAGAGATTGTGACCTATCCATCTCAAAGGGGGGTCAGGGATCACGCTTAGGTAATTAAACCACAACAAGTGTACCCGTTCTGGTACCAATTGAAAGTTCAAAATTGGTATGAAACACCCTTGAACGTTTAGACCCTAACTACAAAATTACCAATTCAAGCTTTATATCAAACAGTTAATGTGCGAAATATGATAACAAGCTTATAACAGAATTGATAAACACTCTAAGCCAAATATAAACACATCCACAGCAGTAAATATAAGACAAAGATAAAGGAAGGAAGATGCAAACACACGGACAACACACGATGTGTTATCGAAGAGGAAACCAAAGCCCTCGGCGTAAAACCTCTCCGCTGCCCTCCAAGCAATCAAATAATCCACTAAAGAATATAGTTGGGATACATGAACAGTAGAAAACCCTTCAAGCCTAATCTACCCAAGTACCTAAGCCCTCCAAGCTTCTTGCTCCAACGAGGTTACGCCAAACCTATTTCTTCTTTAACTTCCCAGATTCCGCTACTAGACCATAGCATCAACCAATGTAGATTGGTTCCTTCCTAACTGCTTCCCAACAGCACCAAATAAACCTTCTCACAGACGTGGGTGTGGTGAGATAAAGATTTGGCTAAAAACCTCTCAAGGGTATGACAATGGAGAGGAAGAGAGTAGAGGAATTTGTAGAATCTCTAAGGTTAAGATTGTGGATGAATCAATCTTGTATTTCTCTAGGGTTTCTCTCACAAAATTCTCTCTGGAAGCTCCCTTAATATCGTGGGAATGAGGGGTATTTATACTGGAATAAGAATAGAATGTGAAACGTCAGATTTTCCAAAACAGGGCATTTTGGCGACTTGACCTCGCGACTGGGTTTAGTCGCGAGATCAAGCTGCGAGCTAACGGCCCGGCTAGCCTGGGACTTTTGTCTTGTAGTGCAACAGCTGGCGCGACTCTTCAGCTTTTGACATGCTTGGCACGTGTGCAGACTTTTGGCGACTTGCAAGCCGCGACTCACCCGCGAGATCCAGTCGCGAGACTCTGTTTCTTTGCACACTCTTGAGCATTTCTTCACACTCTCTTACTCACTACCCTTACAAGTTTCCCACCTAAATACAGGGTTACTAAGTGCTGAATTACAAGCAAATTGGCACAGAATAAAGCCAACAAGATAGTTTTTTAATTTCAACCTTACATTATTTATTTATTTTAATCATTATCATAATTCTAAGACTTTGTGCTTTATCTATTTTGTAGGCATAAAAATGCACCGGAAGCCATTGGTCTATACGGCCCAATGTCGAGTTCCGGATTAAACTCCCCAAAACAAATCTAGGTCTAGCAGAGTCACACCTTCAACGAAAGACACATGGCTACACGCAAAAACCGCCTCCAACAATGAGTAGGCATGACTTTGTGTAATTGAACAATCTTCTTGATTCAACCAAAGGATGAATTATTGTCTCTTTGGTTTATTTGAGAAATTATTTTGTGAAAAAAACAAATTTATGAAATTATTTTGAGGTTTTTTGGTTAGAAATATTTTTTTAGTGTTCAATGATTTGGATGGATGTGATGCTATAATTTTTAGTTTGTTTTGGAAAAAAGGTTATCATTATGTTATGTGGTAATTGATTAAGAACAAGGTATTGAGCAATTTCTTCAAGTATTTTTTTTAAATATAAATAAAAACTTAGGAGCAGTGTGTGTTGCCTTTAATTTGTTAATTTATTTTGATGTCTAAGTGAGTGTAGCACATTTGAATAGTTATTTGAGATTATGTTTGCAATTTACACAAATGTGGTGGTGAATTCATAATTGAACAGTTATGTATATGGATTTTGTTGTGAGAGGCGTTAGTTAGATACTTTATATCTTTGTGTTAATTTGGGGTTTTAAATGAATACTTGGATTGAAAATGCTTATCATTGATATAATATGATAATGTTACAAGCATTTTAACCTGATAGTTGTCAATTATATCATAAAAAATTTAATCTGTAATAATTATGCTATAGAAAAAAAACTTTTTTTCATTTTTATTATATATATATTTTTGAATTTATTAGATCCTTCAAATTTTGTTGTTTTTATTCTTCTTTTGAAAAAAAAAAAATTTGTGTGTACTTTATTAATCAATAATAATATGCCTTCGTCATGATTTACTCAATTGTGAGAACAATATGATTTTTTTCATTTCTTTTTAAGGATTGTTCTTGAGAAGTTAGATGTTTTAAGGAATTGAAGACCATCATTACCAAAGAGCTCAACGCCAAGCACAAAAGGGTTCTAATTTTTCTTTGATTTTTTTCCCTTGTATTTAAAACTCAACAGATCTCCAAATTCAATGAAACCTAAATTTGCCACATTTCTTTTGCTAAAACTTTGGATAATACCCTTATTTTGATTGATCAGAAACCTCTACCCTTAATTGTGGCCAAGCAATATGATCACTGTTTGATTGTTTATCTTTATAGCCTTGTTTGTAGTTGTATATTCTTGTTTTTTATACTTTTTACTCTCCCTTGTCTCAATTTTTTTTTTACTACTTTTATCAGTTTAAAGGTAAAATAGCACAATCATCACAATTTTTAGGTTGTTCACTAAAGGATATGTGTTATTTCTTATTTTATCAATTTTTGAATGTGTGTCAAGTGTTTGCTTGACTTTTGAATTAATCAAACATGTCGTTAATCTTAACCCTTTAAGTTTCAACTCTGTAATTCTTTCCTCCTATTCAGGCTGTTGCTTTGGTTAAACCGATCTAGGAGCTAGAACAGGTAGCAAGGAGGTTGATGTAAGAAGCATATCAAAGAGTTTGTGCAGGATCAAGGAGATTCCTCTCATGGTAGATGTGGAAGCACCCTTCCTTGGCTTGATACTAAGGTTTGGTTTTCTACAAGAGTGGAAGATGAAGTGCAAAAATCAAGTGGTTCACAATGATAAAAAATCGTAGTGTTTTGCTAGATATAAACAAACTCATTAGAATTTGAATGTGTATTACATACTATCACCTTGTAGCATAGAGCTGTATCTAAAAGCTTAGTTTCTATATTGATTGAATTTAGCTAGAAAACATGCCTTGTTAATTTGATTTGGTAAAGAACTATTGGCTATGATTACAAGGTAGACATAGCACCTGGTACTTTTGGTAGTGGATGTATCTAACTATATTTGGTAGTGATACTTTGTCAAAGTATTTTAAATTTCATCAATGATTAGCTAGAATCCTGTTATCTTATTCTTTTATGGGGTCTTTGGGTTTACAACATAGATTATTATGGGATTTTAAGGACTTGTTTTTACTACATATATCGCTAATACAAATGGATCAAAATGCTATTTTGGATTGGTTAGTTGCCCATTACACTTTTAAATTTTTACACTAATATAGACAATGGGATGGAAATTGAAAATTTAACACCAAAATAAGGTGTTAACTTTAAATTTTAAAGTTCAGGATATATTTCCAAATACCCAATGTATTGGCAAGCACGTGCCTTGCACGTGCAGCCCACACTAGTATTAAAAAATGAACTATAAGAGAGAAATGTGTAGCTAAACAATATTGATCTAAGAATAGAATATTAAGTATCTCTTTTTTTATCATGGGAAAAAAAGAGGCATGCTTCATGCCCAAGTTAAGAAAATGCCGAGACTGAAACTCATATACATATGTAACTCAAGAGTATATTATTTTTATGCAAAAGACAATATGGTAAGCTATATATATACTTGACCGAGTCATTAAACCATGTCTGAACCATCTGATTCACTCTTCCTTCTATCCTGCCATCCCGATCCCACACTGAATTTACAAACAGGGCATGTGCCTTGTTGCCGCAGCCATGGATCAATGCAATTGGCATGAAACTGCAAAACAAGAAAAAAAAAATACATGATGGAAAAATAATGATTATCATACGAATCATTTAGATATGCTACATCAAAACTATTTTGTTGATTTCAGAATCTGTTGTTTATGCAGCAGCATAGCATCCATAATAATTCAAGATCTTGAAATATGAGGGGAAAAAGTATGGTGAAAATGGAAATGCTAAACATCAAAGATTCAGGGTGCAATATTTTCATATATGTGAGCATAATTCCCAAATCAGGAGATTATTGTAAAAATATGAATTAATAATTATTTTGAGGTATGAGTATCTCAATGACTCTTTGCATATTCTTTGTGTATAATTAATGAAAAATTAAGAAGTAAGAAAGCTATAGTTGATGCTTTGCTAACCATGCAAACTCTAACATTGTTGTCTCCTCTCTTATGGATGATTGCAGGCAAGGTTACCAGGATTCGGCAGTTGCATATTAGCCATGTCTACAAAGAAGCAAATAAGAGTGCTGACTGCCTAGCTAGATTAGGATTTTCTCTAGATGTGGATTTTGTGTTGTATTCCAGTCCGCCTGAGGACTTAATCTCTGTTAATGAGGCTGATTGCCGTCATTTGTACTCTAACAGGCTATGCCCTGAACCTATCTTTTCTGTTTAGCTTTATGAAGTATCCTCTTTTGCCAAAAAAAAAAAAAAAAAATTATACAGCATATATTCTTAGATTTTGGAAATGTGCGACTCATCAGCTAATAAAGTGAACCAGATTCAATATGGACAGTGTAAGAACCTGATGCAAACATGGCAAGCTACGAACTAGCTCTCCCATATTAACTTGCTTCAAGCAAATGCTGCATGTCAGTTCATCATCTGGGCCCCTGATGCTCCCATCCGCCTTTCTAAAGTCTTGCTTAGTCTGCTTGCAGAAGAGAAAATAAGAAACTAAAGATGACACAAAAATGAGAGTACCTAATAATTGAAAAACTAAAGATAACACAAAAATGAGAGTACCTAACAATTGAAAAACTATTCAATATTCTGGGTGCAATTTTCCCTCCTCTCTCATGAATAATGGGTCTCACCTTGAATTTAATTAGCAGAACCCACTATTATGTGAGATGAGGGAGCATTTCTCTCGAAGTGCAAAATAATTACACCTAATAATCATGAAAGAGCACTTAATTCCACAAGCTGATTTGGCAAAGCTCATAGGGATTCCTACCAGCTTAATTATGGACAGATACTGTGACTATTATAACTGGAAAGTAGTATCACATTTCAAAAGGAAGAATCTTTTAAATGTAAGTTGTTTGTTTCTTTCCTGGGCCATTCAGTGATTTTCTAATGAGCTTGAATCATCCCAGGCATTTTTGTAGTGATTATGCAATCAAAATTGTAAAAGGAAAAGAAATTGCCTCAGCTGGGCCTGACGAAGATGATGCCTGTTGCCGTGATGAACTGTGACTATAAATAAATAAATGAATCATTTAAAATTATTGCCATTGAGTTGTGAAAACAAAATAAATTTCTACACTCGTGTCTCAAAATAAATTTCTATATACAGCATTTTAGGAGGAGAGAGGGAGGGGGGGAAGCATTTTGTCCAAGCATTTCAGGAAGAATGCATTCCTTTTCATCCAGCTTAGTCAAACTCCGATACAAATGTTACAAATAAAAGAGGGAACTTTCTAAGGATCTTCTTAAAATTAATTAGAAGTCGGTAGTAAACTAAACAAATTATAGTCATAGCCGACTAGCAGTTAAATTAGTTAAACTACTACTCCAAATTACTACCATTTCATCCATTACTTAATGACATCAGAGGTTCATTCCACTCTTGACCATGTATATCATCATTGTAATGAGCAGTTAGTACATAATACTAAGACTAAGACAAGGTTCAATACTGAATTGATGATGACATAATCTATAGAGAAATCCATATACTGATAACTAGCTACTAAAAAAAGTTGCAATATAATTAAAGACAAACACATTCTCACCCACTCTCTTTCAAACTTACTTCTCTGAGCCAGCAACTCTGTACTTGTGAACAGGTAAAGTATTTATCTCTTCCTCACTCATTAAAGGAGTGGTGGAAGTATTATCGGAGTCCAATGCTCTGAGAGTATCATAATCTGCAGCAGAATAAGCAAAACAATTAATCCACAGAAAAATCAAAAACCAAGCATTTCTTTGGGCATCTGCATGTGCACCATCAATTTTCAAGAGGTGACCCTGTCATACTCATACAAAACCAAAAAATTATTTAACAAAAACTACAATACCTAGATCATCAAACTCTCGGTCAAGAAGTGCAAGCTGAAGTCTTAGTCCTTGTAATCGTCCTCTTGTTGCAAAAGCTATTGATGGTGGCATGTGTAGTCGCAGTTCAGTATGACCTAGCAAGCCACTGGCTGCCGCAGCTTGATCCAGGGCCTGAGCTTAAAGTTGTTGACAAGTTGCATACATCCTCAGGATTGTGGCCGTCAAAAAGACACCCACACCTATGGCCTTGTTTGGGTGGTGAGTCATCTATCCCTTGTCACTCAAATATTATCGCTCATCACTCACTACCCTATCACTCATTTCTTATAACTTAAAATTTCCCAAAACACACCCCAACGTTGTTTGGCATCTAAACCCGGTTCAGTTTCCAATCTAAAAACTCAAAAAACTCACCTTTTTGTGAGACCCACTCACTGGCCATTGTGCATTGCACGCAGAACAGCTACCCACGCAGATTGCTTCTCTTTTGTTTGCATTATCCTTACTCCTCTTTTATTTTCATCCTTGGTCTTACTTCCTTTAGCAAAAAAAACCCCCAAAGGCGCCAAACCCAACACCTCATCTCCTCCATCCTCGCCCAACTGTGCTGAAGCCATGGATCCTTCCTACATCATCTTCCTCCTTCCTTGTACCTAAAACCAAACCCACCAAGTACCTCTACACCTCCTTCCTCCATCGTCAACCCTGAAACCGAACCCAGTTGCGTTGCTCCTCATTCAGTTCAGCGGTAGCATTCACATCAAGAGGAATCCGACGGCTCCAAAGGAAAATTACCAAGACTAGCGAATGAATTTTTCCCACATCTTTTCTGAAATTTTAGGGAAAAATGAACTTATTTTTCTGGGTATGCCATGGTATTCAATAAAGTTTATTTCTTTATTGTTGCAAGCTGGCTTATGTATCTATGTTAATTGGAGAAATGATGAAGGGATAATAGTATACATGGGTTTTTTTTTTTTTTTTTTTTTTTTTTTTTTTGATGATGTTGTATTGTTTCAAATTTTAAGGTTTCGGTTGGGATTTCATGTGGGAAGGGAGTACTAGGTAAAGATTGGAATTACAAATCATATGGTTTTGTTGCTGAGGAAATAAATAGGTGAGAAAATGGCAAAGGAATTAAGTTGATTATGGACATGAAGTTCATTACTTGTTTTGTATCAAGAAGTATTGTCGATTGATGAGTTCATCTAACTATAGATTCTAGTTTGTTTTATGTTTATTTTACTATGGATGCTCTTGCAAAATAAAATAAAAGAGTATCCAAAACACACCACTACAGAGGAGCACATCAGATGGAGATTTCCTTCAGCTCCAAATTTCTCCTTCAGATGGGTGTGCAAGACCGGAATGGGAGGAGCTTTTACAGTGGGTTCAGGAGCTTCTTCAGAAGAAAGTGAAGTGCGAAAAAAGGAAAAAGTTTTTTTTTTTTTTTTTTAGAATCAAAAAGGAAAAAAGTTGGTTGCGTAGAAAAGTGATTTATGACCGTTGGAAGGAGTACAGCTGAGACTGATGGGACAACACTCTGACTGTGGGGACCAACTTGTGAGGAAAATTATCATCATGCCATTGTAACTCAGTTTTTATAACTTGAAAACAACCTCTCTCTCTCTCTCTCTCTCTTGAATTCACTAACTCAACTCAAAAATGTGAAAAACAAGTGATGGAAATAGAAAATGAAAACAAAGTCAAGCAAGCATGAAAGCCATTAGTTGGAACTGTCAAGATATCTGCAACGCCTCAACAGTTCAAGCCATCAAGGCTCAAATAAAAGGGCCCAAACCCGATGTTCTGTTTTTGAGCGAGACAAAGGCTTCCAAGGATCGTATGGCAGCAGGTAATGCGTTCTCTTGGTTTTTTCAATAAATTTGTTGTAGAAGCCAACAGAATGGCTAGAGGCTTATGTCTTATGTGGAATGCTAGTGTTAAGAGGGACGAACGCAGGATTTTAAGTTGGGGGGGTCGGAGATAAGCGAAAAAAAAATTTTCAAATACGCATCTATGTAGTATTAATAAACTATCAACCAAGACAAATACCCAAAAATCATTGTTTCTTAATATATTAAGATACAATCATCTATTAACAAAAACAAAAAACACGAAACACTATTGTTTTTTTATACAATCATCTATGAAAAGAAAACTCGACGCTCTTTCAAATTTTCAAAATCATCTACAATTGAATCCAAACTAAATGTCAAAATTATATTCTTTTTAATGTATAACAATCATCTATGACAATTTTCTATAATATATGATTTGTTTTTTTTATTTTTTATTTTTTTTGTGTTTGGTCTACCATTATTTATGTCTTTGTATTTGGTCGGCCTTATTTATAATTTATGTCTTTGGGTTGTCTCCATCTTTTTGACACTGACCCACTAGCCTAATGAATCCACCACCAACACTTTAAATTTATTCCCTGCACTGCTAACAAAAACTTTTCTTTAAGTTTTTAACTTTACCTTCTTTTTTTTCTGTTACTTGCCCGTTGCCCAACCTCACTTGTCCCTGTTATGCCCAACTAACAGTCAACAAAGAAAAAATAATCTCTACAAACTCTACTCTCTGTCTCTCTGTCTCTCTCTTATCTATATAAACAAGAGAGAGAGTCACAAACATAGACAGAGTCACAAAGCCAAAAAAAAAAAAAAACACCATAGGCAGCAAGCCAGCAACACAGATTCAAATATTCAATTCACAATCACCAACATTTAGTTCCAATTCACAATCACCAACACCACAATTCACAAATATTCAATTCACAATCACAATCACCAACACCACAAGTCCACAAGGCAATCTCAGATTCTCAAATCACAAAGTCACAAACATTTTGAAGTTGAAGTAAAAGATAACAGTAAATACCTGTGAACGGTGAAGGCTGGAGCGACGAAGCTAGGCTGAGCAGATCGAGCAACCAGCGTGGGCGGCGGCCAGTGGGCAGTAGGTCTCGTTACTCTTGCCGGTGTGGGTACTAGAAAATGGGTGAGTCTCAGTCTCAGATCGAGCAACCGTCAGTGTGGGTCTCGGCAGCGTCGTCGGCATGGCTGAGTGGAGTCACTTGCAACTCTCGCCAGTCGCCAATGTGGGTATTAGAGAATGGCCAAATGGGTCAGTGTGGGTCTCTGCTCTCTCAGTCTCAGATCGAGGATCAAGCAACTGCCGGTGTGGCCTGTGGGTCTCGGCGGCGTCGTGGGTATTAGAGAATGGCCAAATGGATCAGTGTGGGTCTCTGCTCTCTCAGTCTTAAATCGAGGATCAAGCAACCGCCGGTGTGGCCTGTGGGTCTCGGCGGCGTCGTCGGCGTGGGACTCTCAGTCTCTCTCACTCTCTGTCTCGGCGTCGTCGGCGTCATCCCTGTCTGTATTGCCTCTCCGCTCTCCCTTTCCTCTCTCTTTTTTTTTTTTTTCTTTTTTTTTTCCTTCGTGTTTTTGGTTTGCTCTCTGTTTGGTGTTTGGTGTTGGAGTTGGACTAGTGAGAGCTGAGAGCTGAGTGTTTTTTTTTTTTTTTTTTTTTACATGGACTGGCCGGATGTGGGCTGGGGACTGGCCGGAAAATGGACTCTGGACTGGCTGAATATGGGCTGGGGGGATTCTTGATTTCTGGGAGGGGGGTCCGACCAAAAAATGTAGGGGGGCCAAGCACTTTTTTTTTTTGTTTTTTGAAAATTTTACTTGCTAAAAAAAAAAAATTGGGCCCAGGGGGGGCCCGGGCCCCCTTTGGGCTCAACGTGGGTCCGTCCCACTTAAGATAGATGGTTTTGACTTTAATAAAAACTTAATTGCTGCGAAAGTCTTTGATCCTATATGTGATTGGAATTTGTTGGGTTTTTATGGCCCCCCGTATAAGAGCAAAAAAAGGAAGGCGTGGGAAAATCTTGCTGCAGTGATTGAATCACTCCATGGCCCTTGGGTGTGTTTAGGGGACTTCAATTTCACCCTCAATGACAGCAAAAAGTTGGGAGGAAAAAAGGGAAGCCCTTGCACCAACAATTTTCTTCAGGATCTTATGTTCGACTTTGGAGCAGTAGACCTTGGATTTTCAAGAAGTCTTTTTACTTGGGCCAAAGGAAAATGAGGCAGTGCAGCTATCAAAAGAAGGCTAGACAGAGCTATTTCTAACATATCTTAGAGGTTAGCCTTTCCGAAGGCTTCCATCTCCCACCTCGGTGCAATTAGCTCAGACCACACACCTATTCTTCTCAACACCAACCCAGATGAGTGTTTTGCTCACAAGCCTTTTCGCTTTGAAGCCACATGGATTAGAGATCCCAGCTGCTACGCTATTATTGAGGGTGCATGGAATGAGAATACTTCAAGGTCAGATTTTTCAAAGCTGTGCAAGAAACAAGAGTCCACTAGAAAAGCTCTCCGAAAGTGGAATAAGGAAGTTTTTGGTCGATGTCAAGACAGAATTAATAGCCTGCTACAAAAAATTCAACACATTCAAGCTAGGGATAATCATGAGGCAAGTAGCCAATCTGAAGCAAAATTTCAAATCGAGTTAGCTGAATGGCTCATTAGAAGTGAGGTTCTTTGGAGACAAAAATCAAGGCAGTTGTGGTAAAAATTTGGGGACAAGAACTCCAAGTTCTTCCACCTATCTACCATAATTCAACGCCTTCAGAACAAAATTGATGCAATCAAAGGCACAGATGGGAAATGGATCTTGGATATAGCACAAATTAGGCTACTTTTCCTTAATGGGTTTAAAGACCTGTTCACTGAAGAGGAAGCTGACTTCCCCATGGACATGGATAATCTCATCCCATCTTCCATAACCCAAGCAGATAATGATATCCTCACCAGCATCCCCTCACTAGAGCAAATAAAGAATATTTATTCCAAATGGAAGATACAAAAGGTTCGGGTCCAAATGGGTTCTTAGCTATTTTCTACAAAGAATACTAGCCAATTGTTGGCGATGCAGTCACAAAAGCTGTCACTTCCTTCTTCGAGCTAGGAAGCATGCCAAAAGAAATCAACAGCTACTTGATTGTCCTAATTCCAAAGACCCAATGCCCAACTAGCTTCAACAACTTCAGACCTATAAGCTTGTGCAATGTCGACTACAAGATAATTTCAAAGTTGCTGGTGTCTAAGATTAGGCCTCTCCTTCACAAGCGAATTTCCCAACCTAATTAGCTTTCACACCTGGAAGATGGATTGCAAAAAATCACGTGGTAGTGCAACAAATGTTGCATAGCTTCAAGTCTAGAAAGGTTAAAGCTGGTTTGATGGCCATAAAGCTTGACCTTCAAAAAGCCTATGACAGAATGAGTTGAAAATTTCTAAATGTAGTAATGCTACAATTTGGCTTCAATGGCACTTTTATAAATTGGATCATGAGTTGTGTTACCACAGTATCTTTGGGGGTTCTTGTGAATGGTGGCAAATCTGACCAATTCAAGCCTAGTAAAGCATTACGCCAAGGCGAACTCCTCTCATCCTATCTCTTTATTTTGGGGCAAGAAGTTCTTTCAAGAATGTTGGAATTTGAATTTCAACAAAAGAAAATCAACGGTGTCAAGGCCAGCATCAACGGACCAGCAATCACACACATAATGTACGCCAATGATATCATTCTTTTCTCCAAAGCCACCAGAAGAGAAGCTTCAGCCTTGTTGGATTTTTTGCATAAATATTGGAAGTGGTCTGGACAGAAGATATGATAGGCCAAGAATGTATTGACCCCTTTGGCAAATTAATTAATTAATTACCTAAGTGAATTAATTAAGTCAATTACATGCAATAGCGTAGTAGCACAAACAAATCACCAACTAAACTAAATGTAGCAGAAAATAAATTTGACACGAGTGATTTGTTTACTAATAGGGAAAACCACTGAGGCAAAACCCCACCGGGTGAATTTAAGATCACCACTCCTGAGAATCCACTATTATCAAAATAAGCGGTTATAAGTAAAATGAATCTTAGTACCTAATACCAACCTATAGTTGAACCCTTACCCTAATACCCAATTGGACTTGTATTGTAGTGGCAATCTCTCCTTTCAATGCACAAATCCCAATTTATGACTAATCAATGATACACGGATCCCAATACGTAACAAACACACCAACTTGAAGAAGGTGTTGGCTGCAAAATTCTTCAATTCATCCAACAATGAAGATCAGGAAGCTCCATAGTCACAAAACCCTTGGCGCAAAAACGCAGTAACTTCTAGAGAGAATATGATGAACTAGGGCAAATTTTTTCTCCGATCACAATATGCATGTATAATCCCTTTGCATCATCTTGAGACCCTACACAAATACTCATTGATATGCGTGTATAGGGTTGTGAAAAAAGAAACCCTACATAAATACTCATTGATATGCGTGAAATTAAATCTGGAAATTCTAATTTCGTAATTCTCAACATATACAACTTCTGTCGAGCTTCAACATTAATCCTCGATAGATATGATTCTGTCGAGACATATGTCGAGCTTTAATGAATAGCACTTTTTCACTTGTTTCTTGGTCAAACTTGCATGGCTTTAATACTAGACTTGAACACTTGTTTCTTGAAGTACTACACACATCCTAGATCTACCCAATTACAAGTAAAGTGTGTTTTGTCAAAGGATTAGCCAATTACATCAAATATGTCCCTAACAATCTCCCCATTTGGCAATCCGTGACAAAACCACAACAAACAAATGAATTATAAGAGAAGTCTTAAATTTCTAAACTCATAATCACTTGTTGAAATACAAAACAAATCTATCCCTAACACAAACTCTTGAAAAACTTTGCAAGGAGAAAGTTCATGGCATGGTAGAATTTAACAACCTGTCTTTCTAAAACACTTTAAACAAAACTTATCAAGGCATCTTGTGTGAAACAGAAATAAAAGATTGCATACATAAAGAAACATGTGTATAAAGAGAAAAAATAAACAGCACATGGAAAGATATGTGAAGAACAACATACAACATCGTGTATATATATATATATATATATATATATAAATAAAGTACAATGTATGTCATAAATAAATGGTCACAAGACTGGTGTATAAGAGGATAATGTAACTAAAAAAGTAAGAAAAGAAAAGTACATAAAATCCTCACTACATCCCTCAAAATGTATAGACACTCCCCCTAACAAAAAATTTCCTATACTAACGCTCCCCCTAAGTACAAGACTACTCTCATCACAAAAATACTCCCCCTTTTTGTCAAGAATGACAAAGGGTAAGTCACCGAGAGGTCCTTATCTCATCATCACTGGAATAGCTAGCATCCGCATCATCACTATCCTCACCATCCTCATCTGCCGAAGCCTCTAAAGAAGGAGACGAAGAAGCGGCGAAACAACTAAGGCGAGCCTGTCATCATGCTATACGACCGACACTAGTGTTCACTTAACACAACTCATCAGAGAGAGTGTCAAGGCAAGCATCCATGCGCTAAAGCTACACCATGATAGCCTCGAGGGTTACATCACCAGTCGAGGAAGAAGGAGCAGAGGTGGAAGGAACAGCAGAAGCCGTAGGATTGGTAGACTCCACACGTGGCCGCTTCGGTCGAAGCTGGGCCTCACTCCGTCGAACAGAACCGGTGTCGATGGAACCCATGGTGGAGTAGTAGGGAGAATCAGGAATGGGGATGGAAAAATGGCGAAGGATCCGCGCGATAGTCGAAGGAAAGATAAGCTTATCACGGGTCACTGTATCCTAATAGACATCAAGGATAGAAATGATGAAGTGAGAAGGGAAGTATATAGAGAGGTCCTCTAAGAGGGACAAAAGAAAGCGAGCACGAGACTTTATGATAGAGTTATAGTGAGACGGTGGAGTAAGAGTAAATGTCATCACCATGTTAAGGAACCTCGGACCTTTTGCAAAGCCTGAGCATGGGGTGTTTTGCTTCTTACCCCATTTGGAAGGTGTCTTACAAAAATGAGACAGAAGCTTGTCTCTGGACACAGTTCGAAGACGATCACAGCTGGGGTAATCAGGATGCAATACCCCCGGGACATATAGTACCTTAGATATAAGATCCAAGGTAACTACGATACGTGTACCTTGAAATGTCGTGGCAAACCGAGGTACAAAGGTATCGATACCGTGTATATTGGAGAAAAACTCCGTATAAACACGACGGGACACCTCAAGGGACTCTCAAGTAGAGATTCTCAGCCCCGAGTCCGAATGACACTAGGTAGAGGAGTGTCGAAAAGTCTGACAAAACAACATGATGCTCTAGATGAACACCACGTTTCTGAAAGTTCTCCAAGAAGTCCTTTTGGGCCTTCTCATCACGGAACCGAACGTGAGGAGGGGGAACGAAATTAGAAGAAGGAGAACCAGAACCTTGAAGAGGATTCCAGCCAAGAGTGGTTTTACGCCCTTTGGGTGCCATGCGCAGTCTATCAGAGAGAGAGAGAGAGAGAAACACATCACAAACCAAAAATAGAGTAATGAAAGGATACATATGCATGAAATATGCATGAACATGTGATGTGCAAAAATATAAATTGCATTATAGGTAAAACCCAATCCAAACCCACCAACATACTTTCCAATAATCAGACACATCTAAATGCATGAAACATTGTTAAAATGCAATGAGAATGTAATGCATGAACATATAACAACAATTTCACAAAGCTCAACCCAAAAATTTCAAGAAAAAACTCAAAAACCCCAAAAATTTTGAAAACCCCCAAAACCTAGGTCTAAAATGCATGAATGCATGAAAAGAGAGAAGATTAGAACACTTACCAAGTGTTTTGAACTTGATATAGGTCGAAAATGAGGTGGGTAGAGAGATTTGAGTGAGTGAAAAGTGTTTGGGGTGAGAGATATCTGAGTGAGAAGTTTTTGGATAAATACTGCAAGTGGTCTAGGCAGAAGATATAATAGGCCAAAAATGTATTGATCCCTTTGGAAAATTAATTAATTAATTACCCAAGTGAATTAATTAAGTCAATTACATGTAATAGCGTGGTAGTACAAACAAATCACCAACTAAACTAATGTAGCGGAAAATAAATTTGACACGGGTGATTTGTTACGAAGAGGGAAAACTACCGAGACAAAACACCACCGGGTGAATTTATGGTCACCACTCCTGAAAATTCATAATTATTAAAACAAGCGGTTACAAGTAAAAGGAATTCTAGTACCTAATACCAACCTACAGTTGAATCCTTAACCCAATACCCAATTGGACTTGTATTGTAGCGGCAATCTTTCCTTTCAATGCACAAATCTCAGTACGTGACTAACCAATGATGCACGAATCCCAATATGTGACTAACACACCAACTTGAGAAAGATGTTGGCTGCAAAGTTCTTCATTTTATCCAATAATAAAGATCGGGAAGCTCCTTGGTCACAAAACCCTTGGCGAAAAGACGCAATAACTTCTAAAGAGAATATGATGAACTAGGACAAATTCTGTCTCCAGTCACAATATGCATGTATAATCCCTTTGCATCATCTTGAGACGGCCCTTAAAATAATCCTTATATATGACTAGGGTTGTGAGAAAAGAAACCCTACACAAATACTTATTGATATGCGTGAAATCAAATCTGAAAATTCTAATTTTGTAATTCTCGACAGATACAACTTCTGTTGAGCTTCTGTCGAGCTTCAACATTAATCCTCGATAGATATAATTCTGTCGAGACATTTGTCGACCTTTAATGAACAGCTCTTCTTCACTTGTTTCTTGGTCAGACTTGCATGACTTTAATACTAGACTTAAACACTTGTTTCTTGAAGTACTACACCCATCCTAGATCTACTTAATTATAAGTAAAGTGTGTTTTGTCAAAAGATTAGCCAATTACATCAAATATCTCCCTAACAAGATAAACAATATCAAGTTAGGAATTCTTTTCTCCAAGTGTAGACACTCAATTTTGCACCCATAATTTAATCTTAGAAGACGACTAGAATGACCATTCATATACCCAAACTTTAAAGTTGCATTACATGCATTAATTCACACATTGCATATCATAAAAATGATCTTGAAGTTCTAACAGTCAAGACGGTATGTCCGATTTTCAAATTGGACCGTCGAATTAAAAGATATCACATGATCAAATTTGCACAGTTTGCATGCATTGCGTTTGGGTGGAACCAACCACGCATGATTAATTTAAATTAATTCTAATTAGTTAGACAATTAAAATTAATTAAATAATTTTGTAATTGGTTGTTGGTTAGTGTTAAAATAGACTTGTTTGCATGGGAATAAAGTGGATAATTAGATAACAAAGGAATTGTGGATAATCAAGACTTTTTGGGATATTTATCTACAAGATAATTATCACTTTAAAGACCTAAATATCCAGAAAAGGGGATTAATTTTTAGAATACAGATTAAAAATGCACCTAAGTACAATTCCTAACTAAAAAATCCTCAAAAAATAAGTCCAAATTGGACCAAAACTCAAACGCGGGTTTGGCGCCCAAGAGAGCCATTCGACACTCTTGGAGTGCCGATTGGCACAAACTCGAGGCTCGGCCCGAGGACTCCTGGATTGAGATAAGGCCTATCTTTTTCTAATTTTTAGAGATAAGGACGTGTCTCAATTCGTATCTGATCATTCAACTAATTTTTCAAAGCATTCCAACCTCTACAAATAGGGGATGCCTCTCAAAATTCAGCACTTTCTAACCCTCCTCTTTTTAGCTCTTCTTTTCTAATTTTTCAATTCCCCTTACGTTAAAGACATTCTGGAGGCTCTTACCTTAGGAACTTCTTTTTTGTAAGTAAAGTATTTTAGGCTTCAAAAAGTTGAACAAAATCCTTTGAATCCTAAAATATTCTTTCAATAGAAGAGACTCTCATGCAAGAGGTATTCTATTTTCTTTTCTTTTCTTCTCCATTAAATTTTGCTAATGATGCATGAATATGTTTCACATGTGATGAGGGAAAAACTTGCGTAAGCATAACGGCCTCTATTCCTGACGGACCTGAACTCTGACGGGACCATATCTTGTGGGCTGGGTATGGTTGGTCCAATTGAGTTGGAAAAGCCCATAAATGGAATATCGGCACCAATAAAGATTTTATGGGCTATACCCATTATTGAGTTCTCTTCATAAGGAAAAGCCTTGTCCACCAAGCCTAGGTTTCTATGAAAAAGAGTCCTACAAGGAAAGGATTCCTATATGGAAAAGACTTCTACTCCAAGTAATAAAGGTGAACCCCCTACTACTATAAAAGCCCCAATACCCCCACAATCAAGGTACGCATAATTTACCCTCTCTAGCACTCTAGAGCTGTGAGAATATTTCTGACTTAATCTTCGGAGGGTATTCGGCCGGCACCACACCGGTGCTCTTCGCAAGATTTTTCTCTTCTTTTTGTTGTGTAGGTTCATATTTGCGCGCGTAGGTATCGTGTGGCTCACTGGTGAAATTCTTGACATCATCAGTTGGCGCCGTCTGTGGGAAATCTGAGTTGACCATACTATTGTTTCCCGGACTATAGGGTTGCATGGAGCAGAACCCCCCATGACCACCAACGACGCTCAAGGAGCAGAACCCCCCATGACCACCAACGACGCTCAAGGAGCAGAGTCCTACAAGGAAAGGATTCCTATATGGAAAAGACTTCTACTCCAAGTAATAAAGGTGAACCCCCTACTACTATAAAAGCCCCAATACCCCCACAATCAAGGTACGCATAATTTACCCTCTCTAGCACTCTAGAGCTGTGAGAATATTTCTGACTTAATCTTCGGAGGGTATTCGGCCGGCACCACACCGGTGCTCTTCGCAAGATTTTTCTCTTCTCTTTGTTGTGTAGGTTCATATTTGCGCGCGTAGGTATCGTGTGGCTCACTGGTGAAATTCTTGACATCATCAGTTGGCGCCGTCTGTGGGAAATCTGAGTTGACCATACTATTGTTTCCCGGACTATAGGGTTGCATGGTACTCACTCGCTCGATGGCAACCACCAACAACGTTCAAGGAGAAGAACCCCCCATGACCACCAACGACGCTCAAGGAGAAGAACCCCCCATGACCACCAACGACGCTCAAGGAGCAGAACCCCCCACGACCGCCCTCGACAGACAAGTTCGAACTCTTGCTGCGGCCGTGGAGCGCCTCACTAAGCAAAACAATGACCTGGAAGAACAGCTGCGCCAGAAGAACGCAGCACCGAACGACTTACAGGAGGACCAAGAAGGGACTAGTGCTGCAAGAAAAAATCAGGAGAGAGTTGAAACTAGCCACGCCCCAACAGGGACGCGGAGACAGAACGTAAGCATGCCATCCCTCACGGATGCGACTCCTCCACACATCGTCGCAGAGATGCAAGCAATGAGGGAACAGATGGAGGTTATGATGAACGCGCTCAAAGGGCGAGTTTCTAGTGACCTTGACGATCTAGTCAATCGCACTGATTCACCCTTCACGGCGGCGGTGAATTCCTTCCCCCTGCCCCACAAGTTTCGGATGCCGAATATCGACAATTATGACGGACTGAAAGACCCTCTGGATCATCTAGAGACTTTCAAAACATTGATGCATCTTCAAGGGGTCGTGGATGAAATAATGTGCAGGGCCTTCCCTACCACGCTGAAAGGAGCTGCTAGGATCTGGTTCAGTCGGTTGATACCAAACACCATCAGCACATTCAAGGAATTAAGCGCCCAGTTCACGTCCCACTTCATCGAGGGATATAGGTACAAGAAATCAACGGCGTGCCTAATGAGCATCAGGCAGCGGGAGGGCGAGACGCTTAGATCCTACATAACCCGTTTCAATAAAGAGGCACTCTCAATCGACGAAGCCGACGATAAGATACTGGTGGCAGCCTTCACAAATGGGCTGCGAAAGGGAAAATTTTTGTTCTCTATATACAAGAATGACCCGAAAACCATGATAGAGGTCCTCTACAGGGCAACAAAATACATGAATGCAGAAGACGCATTATTGGCAAGGGAGGATAAGCCGAGGAAGAGAGAACGACAGGAAGACACCTGGCAGGACCAAGAGCGGAAGAGATTCAAAACTGGGGACCGAAAGGACGACTGACGATCCAAGCCCCAAGGAAGAAAATTTACGAGCTTCACCCCGCTGAATACCCCAGTAGACCAAGTCCTAATGCAGATTAAGGATGAAGAAGCTCTAACCTTTCCGGGAAAGCTCAAGAGTGATCCGAGCAAGAGATCCAGAGACAGGTATTGCCGTTTCCACCGCGACCACGGTCATGATACGTCTGATTGCTACGATTTGAAACAGCAGATAGAAGCCCTTATCAGACAAGGAAAATTGCAAAAGTTTATAAGAAAGGAGAAGACGGATACCCCACCTCAAGAACAGCACCCCCGAAGGGAGAACGAGCGTCCTAGACCCTCAGTCGGAGACATAAGGATGATAGTGGGTGGAACTACGACAGCAGGTTCATCCAAGAAGGCCCGAAAAACTTACCTCCGAATGATTCAGAACGTCCAGCTGACGGGCTCGGTTCAAAAGATGGCCCGTAGGGACAGCCCAATTATCGGGTTCTCGAATGAAGATGCACGACGACTTCATCATCCACATGACGACGCCCTGGTCGTCACCCTACGAGTCGAGGAATATAACATGCACAGAGTGTTGGTCGACAACGACAGCTCAGCGGATATCCTATACTATCCCGCATTCCAACAGATGATGATTAATAAGGAACAACTGATACCAACAAACGCCCCGCTAGTGGGGTTTGGAGGAACAAGAGTATTCCCGCTAGGAGCAATCATGCTTTCAGTGACGGTAGGAGATTACCCCCAGCAGATCACTCGAGATGTAACATTCCTCGTAGTTGACTGCTCGTCCGCATACAACGCCATCCTCGGACGACCAACTCTCAACGCATGGAAGGCGGCAACCTCAACATATCACCTGATGATTAAGTTCCCCACGGAGTATGGGGTAGGGGAATTACGAGGAAATCAGGTGGCTGCCCGTGAATGCTACTTGGTCATGTTAGAGATGGATGATCAGCAGCAGGCAATGTGCATAGAAGAAAAGCGACTAACAGCTGAACCCGTCGAGGAACTGGAAGAAGTTGCACTGGACGAATCAAAGCCTGAAAGAACGACTAAGATAGGAACCTCGGCTAGTCAACCCGTGCAGCAGGCCCTCAGAGCATTCCTCAGGATGAACCAGGACGTTTTCGCTTGGAGCCACGAAGATATGCCCGGGATCAGCCGCTCGGTCATGGTCCACAAGCTGAATGTGAATCCTGAGTTTTCGCCCGTAAGACAGAAAAAGCGAGTCTTCGCTCAAGAACGGGACAAGGTAATAGCAGAAGAAGTAAAAAAGCTGCTCGAAGTGGACTTCATCCGAGAGGTATATTACCCCAACTGGTTGGCAAACGTTGTGATGGTCAAAAAGGCGAACGGAAAATGGCGAATGTGCGTCAACTTCACGGACCTCAACAGGGCATGCCCAAAAGACAGCTATCTGTTACCTCGGATAGATACTTTGGTGGACTCAACAGCAAAACATCAACTCCTAAGCTTCATAGATGCCTTCTCGGGCTATAATCAGATTAAAATGGACGAAGCTGATCAGGAGAAGACGTCCTTTGTCACAAGCCAAGGACTTTTTTGCTACAACGTGATGCCGTTTGGGCTCAAGAATGCAGGAGCAACATACCAGAGACTAATGAACAAGATGTTCGCGCACCAAATTGGCAGGAATGTACAGGTGTACGTCGACGACATGCTCGTGAAAAGCCTTCTGGAACAGGACCATCTTAGAGACCTGCAAGAGACGTTCGACACCCTCAGGACGTACAATATGAAGTTGAATTCGAATAAGTGCGTGTTCGGAGTGACGGCGGGGAAATTCTTGGGATTCATGGTATCCCATAGAGGAATTGAGGTTAACCCAGAGAAGGTACGGGCCATCATGGAGCTAAAACCGCCGAAAACAGTAAAGGAGATGCAAAGCTTGAACGGAAAAGTTGCGGCCTTAAACAGATTCGTCTCCAAAGCGACGGACAAATGCCTACCATTCTTCCGCACCTTGAGAAAGGCTTTCGAATGGACGGACGAATGTCAGAAGGCGTTTGAGCACCTGAAGAAGTACCTCGCTTCTCCCCCACTCCTCAGTCCGGCCGAACCGGGGGAAGAACTCTACCTATACTTAGCAGTCTCACAGGCAGCCGTCAGCGCGGCCTTAATAAGAGAGGAACGAGGAACTCAGCTACCTGTTTATTTCGTAAGCCGGGGTTTTCGGGGGGCAGAAGAAAGATACCCCCAGATGGAGAAGCTGGCCTTCGCACTTATAATTGCAGCCCGAAAGCTAAAGCCTTATTTCCAGGCACATACCATTGTGGTCTTGACAGAGCAACCACTAAAGAGAGCCATGAGCAGCCCTGAGGCTGCTGGACGAATGGCTCTGTGGGCGATAGAATTGAGCGAGTTTGATATACAGTATCGCTCGCGAACTGCACTAAAGGGCCAAGCCGCGGCAGACTTTATCGCCGAGTATACCCCGGTAGAAGACAAGGGGGCAGACACATTCAGGGAATGGAGTATCCACACGGACGGATCTTCAAACAAGCGAGCCGGAGGAGTTGGAGTAGTAATTAAAACCCCGGACGGGGACAAAATAGAATGTATGATCCGATTAGATTACCCAACCACAAACAACGAAGCCGAGTATGAGGCATTAGTAGCAGGAATGGACCTCGCGGTAGCTGCCGGAGCTGAAGCCATGGTCGTACATTGTGACTCCCAGGTGATAACAAGTCAAATTAACGGCATTTACGAATGCAAAAATGAAAGGATGAAGAAGTACCTAGAAAAGGTAAAGAATCGGATCAACGGCCTCAAAGTGCGCTTCATTCAAATCCCGAGGGAGGAGAATGAATGCGCCGACCGACTGGCAAAAGCAGCCTCAGCAGAGACCATGATAGTCCCTGATCAAGTATTGACGTTCATCCAAACATCCTCAATTATTAACAACGGACTAGAAGTGCAAGAGGTTGGTTCGGAGAACGATTGGACCGCGCCACTTTTGGCCTACCTGAGAAATGGCACCCTTCCTGACGGAAGGGAAGCAGCCAGGAAACTAAGGGTCCAAGCATCGCGGTTTGTGCTAATCAAAGACATCTTGTACAAAAGGGGATTCTCCCGTCCACATCTGAGATGCTTAAATCACGATGAGGCCCTCTTCGTAATGAGAGAAGTCCATGAGGGTATATGTGGAAACCATTCGGGTGCACGATCACTAGCGCACAAACTTATCCGAGCGGGATACTACTGGCCCACAATGGAGAAGGACGCACAAAGCTTTGTCAAGAAGTGTGACAAATGCCAAAGATTCAGCAACCTAATAAGGCAACCAACCGAAGAGCTGACACCCATCACGGCCCCCTGGCCATTCGCCCAATGGGGACTGGACATCATGGGACCCTTCCCGACCGCGGCAAAGCAACTAAAATTTCTGGCGGTCGGTATCGACTACTTCACGAAGTGGGTGGAAGCAGAGGCCCTAGCCACCATCACGGAGAAAAACATTAGAAGTTTTGTTTGGAAAAATATTATCTGCAGGTACGGGATACCAAGAGTGCTCATCTCCGACAACGGAAAGCAGTTCGACAATAGCGCATTCAGGAACTTCTGTTCGGAGCTGGGTATCAAGAACCATTATTCCTCCCCCGTGCACCCACAGGCCAATGGACAAGTGGAAGTTATGAACCGAACCTTGCTCAAGATTATCAAGGCACGGCTCGAGGGGGCAAAGGGCATCTGGCCTGATGAACTACCAAGTGTCTTGTGGGCATATCGTACAACCGTAAGGGTACTTACAGGTGAAACGCCTTTTCGACTAGCATATGGAACTGATGCGGTCATACCTGCAGAGATAGGGCTTACAAGCTATCGCGTGGAAAATTACAGTGAGGACAACAATGACGAAGCCATGCGACTACAGCTGGATTTGGTGGACGAAGTCCGTGCTACGGCAGAACAGAGGTTAGCACGATACCAGAACTTGATGGCAAAATACTACAACTCCAGTGTCAGACAGAGAGACTTTCAGATCGGTGACCTTGTGCTGAGAAAAGTAATGGGAGCTGCCAGAGACCCCTCTCAAGGAAAGCTCGGTCCCAACTGGGAAGGACCATACAGGATCTCTTCATGGCATTGAAAAGGGACCTACCACCTTGAAACCCTGGACGGACAGAAGCTACAGCACCCGTGGAACACTGAGCACCTACGGAGATACTACCAGTAGAGATGGCAACTTGACAAAACAACAACAATCTTTCGACTCCTAGATTTATTGATTGCTTTTAAGATTCCGCTACAATAAGCCCAACGGGCACGTTTTTTACTTTGGTTTTGCTACAATATGTTTTAAGCCCAAGGGGGCAAGTACTTTCCTACAAATGCATGATTTTTATTCACAATCAACTACTTTTATCTACATGTACTATTCAAAATCTTAAAATCCGCAAATTAGACGGATAAAAATCCCAAGAAGGTTAAAATCTTATGAAGTCCAAAAAATGGACGGACGAAGTCCACAAAGTGGACGGATATCCCCAAGAGGGATGGAATCTTAAAGTCCACAAAGTGGACGGATATCCCCATGAGGGATAGAAATTTAAGTCCGCAACATAGACGGACGAAACCCCATAAGGGGTTAAAATTTTATACAAGTCCACAAAGTGGACGGACAAGCCCACAATGTGGACGGACATCCCCACGAGGGATAGAATCTTAAGTCCGCAACCAAGACGGACGAAACCCCATAGGGGTTACAATTTTAAGTCCACAAAGTGGACGGAGAAGCCCACAATGTGGACGGACATCCCCACGAGGGATAGAATCTTAAGCCCGCAACCAAGACGGACGAAACCCTATAGAGGTTACAATTTCAAGTCCACAAAGTGGACGGACAAGCCCACAATGTGGACGGATATCCCCATAAGGGATAGAAATTTAAGTCCACAACATAGACGGACGAAACCCTATAAGGGTTACAATTTTGTAAGTCCATAAAACGGACGGACAAGCCCACAAAGTGGACGGATACCCCCAAGAATGGTTTAAATTTTATCAAATTCTCAAAAATGGACGGATAGAGTCCACAAGGTAGACGGGTTACTTTAGCATGGCCAATGCTTAAAAAGGACGAATATTCCTTAAGCCGACGGTTTCAATAAGCTATTCATTAATCAAAGCAAGTAAAAAGATGAAGCAACAAAGTAAAAATGCAAAACTTACAATTACTGACGGACAAAATACCCCTTAGAGGGAAATGTTTGTACTACAAAATGAACGGAGCCATAAATTGTTTTCCAAATATTTTTTACATACCCAAATTTAAAATAAAAGGAAAATTTAAAATAAAGACGGTCACTTTGCTCCTATAACCACGACGGACCTAGCCTTGCTTTGGATCACTTTCATCATCTGGTTGATCGACACCGGCATCTTTACCGTCCGCAGCATCAGCTTGAATCTGTTTTTCTCCAGGAGCACTGACGGGCGGGTTCTCTTCAAAGAGTTCGTCCGTATTCTCGGAATTGGCAGGACGGGTAGATGTAAGTTCATTAGCATTGACATTGACGGACGAAACGTCAAGATCAGGATATAACGCCTTCACTTGACGGATCGCCTCGTCAAAGCCCTCATTAAAAGAATCTCCGAGCTCGGACAGCAGGGCGTCTGAATCACGGTATTCCTGGGCGGCTGTTTCCTTCGCTTGACTTATTTCTTTCTCCTTGTCTTGAATAACTACTCTCAGTTCTTCCGTCAGTGTGAACAGCTCATTTCTGTCCGTCTCAAGCAGTTTGAACTTCTTCTCCTAAGCAACCCTCCACGTCTTAAGCTCCTGAAGCTCTTCCTCCGTCTTCTTGCCTTTATCCCGAAGACGGTCCAAGGTAGTCTCATGGTGAAGGCACCGTCCCATAAGTCCCTTCACCATGACCATGGTCTGAAATGTTGAAAAATTAAAAGAAATCAAAAATTGTACGACGGATAAAGGACAAGTATACATAACATAGACGGGGCTTACCTGAGCAATACTAAAAAGGCTTGTTTCACCCATGGCCTCCGTCGAGTGATTACCAAGATCTTCGTAATCCTCGGAAGTAAGATGGGAGGATAGCTTTTCCAAAGCGTACCCAGCGTCATCACGGAGAAGGGGAGGCGGCTTCTTAAGGTCTGATGACGGACCCTTCATTAATCCTTTACCAGCCCCGTGCTTTATTGGGGTGACTGTCTTGGCACCTTCTGCCATAAGCCCCACGACGGGCTCCAAGGAGACCTTAGGCTTCTTTGGAAGACGGTCTCCCTTCGACGGCTGCTTTCTCTTCACTGGAACCGTCGTCTCCTTCGGTTCGGAAGCATTGGCCGCTCGATTCTTCGCGGCGTTAGACCGTATTAGTGCCCTTCTCTTGGCAATATCCATTTCTGTAAACATGAACGGATAAAAGTTAGCTTATTAAAACATAACCTAATATTCAAACAAAGATAACGACGGACGTACGCTGACGGATTCTTTTTTCGTATTTAACTGCTTGTGGTGAAGGTACAGGCCCGTCGCAGTACCAGCAAATAGTATCAAGATTTACTAATTTAGCCCAAGTCCTTTCCTCCGGCTTGGTCTTGTTGAAAATTTTTTCAAGGAAACTGAACTCCTCGACTGTAACTTGAGGGCGCCGTCGGACTGCATATAAATAGGACGGTTAGAAAAGTTCGAAATATTTTAAACAGATAGAATAAAGGATCCTCACAACTAGGACGGACTCATACCATTCTCAGATAAAATGCCCCAAGTTGTATCGACAGGCATGTGGTCCGTCTCCCCTGGACGGCACATCCATCTGTCACCCTCTAAGAAAAAATAACGACTCTTCCAGTCTCGGTTGGAGTCTGGGGTTTCGTATATAACCTTTAGCAACGAGCTCCTAGGTACAAAACTGTAGATACCCCTAGATTTATCGATTTCATCTGGACGGTAGCAATGCAAAAACTCTCTCACCGTCAACCTCCTAGCCCCGTCGGACATGGCCCCGTACAGAATCTCCATCGCGATGAAGACCCTCCAGGCATTAGGTGAGATTTGATTGACGGCCAAACCCAGATACTTTAACAACTTACGGTGAAGTGAGCTCAGTGGGAATCTGAGTCCGGCTTTCAACATTTGCTCATAAATTCCTACACCGTCCACCCCTTCATAATAACACTTCTCTGATTTGAAAGGTAGACGGATTGGAATATGATCAGGAATCTGGTAATTATCTCTGAGGGTCTTGAAGTGGTTCTCTTTAATGGTTGATGTAAAATCATTAACCGTCCACTCCTGGAGCATAATGAACTCCCTTGGCCCATCAGCTCCTACAACTTGTTCTAGTTGTTGATCCTCATTACCGTCAGAATCTACTTCAACTAACTCCATATCCTCGTTTGTTGAGGACGGAGAAGAGGCTGACGGACTCCTATCATCACTAGGACTGCCTGGGTCTTTATGACCTGATAGGTATATATCCTCATAGCCCTCCCCATCGCGGACAAACGACTGATTACTCGACGCGCTAAACATTGCCTAAACTCAAGACTGACTCCTCTATAAATAGTGACGGGTGTATGATTTGAAGTATAAAAAATCTGACGGATTAGCTGAATGATAAAAAGAACTTACCCATCAGAATAATGTGAACGGAGAGGATTTGATGATGACGGACGCGGATTACTATTCTGAAAGTCTGACAAAGTTGACGGACTGAGCTCTGACAGAATATTTTTTGAGCAAAAGTAGGAAGTGAGAAGCAAAGGCAACGTATTTATAAAGAGATTTGTACGGGAGACGAAACGACGCCTCGATCCGAGACAACGCCCAACTACATGGTGACGCGTGTCAAAAATCATTAATTGAAATTATGTTAATGCGATGTCAACGACCAAATGAATATACTACCCGTCATACTTACCCGTCATACCTCTTGCCCGTCATGATTATTGGCCGTGATGGTTTAGTCATCTCTTATCACCCCATGAACCCTATAAAGTTACGACGGATTCACGGTGTGAGGGGGCAACTGATGAGGGAAAAACTTGCGTAAGCATAACGGCCTCTATTCCTGACGGACCTGAACTCTGACGGGACCATATCTTGTGGGTTGGGTATGGTTGGTCCAATTGAGTTGGGAAAGCCCATAAATGGAATATCGGCACCAATAAAGATTTTATGGGCTATACCCATTATTGAGTTCTCTTCATAAGGAAAAGCCTTGTCCACCAGGCCTAGGTTTCTATGAAGAAGAGTCCTACAAGGAAAGGATTCCTATATGGAAAAGACTTCTACTCCAAGTAATAAAGGTGAACCCCCTACTACTATAAAAGCCCCAATACCCCCACAATCAAGGTACGCATAATTTACCCTCTCTAGCACTCTAGAGCTGTGAGAATATTTCTGACTTAATCTTCGGAGGGTATTCGGCCGGCACCACACCGGTGCTCTTCGCAAGATTTTTCTCTTCTCTTTGTTGTGTAGGTTCATATTTGCGCGCGTAGGTATCGTGTGGCTCACTGGTGAAATTCTTGACATCATCAACATGTTTTATTATTTCTTGTTCTTGATAAATAATTACCATGTTCTGCTTGAATTTTTCTTTAACATGTTCTTAGATGATTGTTTATTGTGATTCTCTTTCTTAAATTTCAAAATCGGCTAATGTCTATCAAAAATTTCGTAAAGATTCAAAAATTGATCTGTATTTACAGAATTGATTTTTTCTAAACTAAAAACTTATCTAAATTTTTTAGATCTGATTTTCTAAACTAAAAACTTATCTGAATTTTTCAGATCTGATTTTCTAAACTAAAAACCGATCTGTATTTACAGATTTGATTTTTTCTAAAAGCATAAAACTGATTTGTATTTTCATTAAATGCAGATCTGATTTTTTTAGAAAAAGTTTTCTTTGTTACAAAATTGTAGATTTTGAAATTTAAAAGAAGGGATTGAAACTTAAGTTGTAGTTTTTTTATATGTGATGCATGCATAATATTCATCTTATGAATGTGGATGCCTTTTCAAAAAGGCCTTTTTTTTTTTTTTTTTTTTTTCACAAAAACAGATCTAATTTTTCTTGATAAAATCACCCTTTTTTTAACTTTTCAAAACAGATCGATACTTTTTAACAAAATCTTATTTCCTTTTATTCAAAAAAACATATCTAATTTTTCTCGATGAAATCATCTTTTTTTAACTTTTCAAAACAGATCTAATTCTTTTTAATAAAAGTCTTGTTCTTCCTTCTTCACAAAACAAATCTAATCTTTCTTTACAATTTTTTCTACTTCATAAAACAGATGTGAATTTTCTATAAAAAAAAAAAAAAAAAAAGAGGACACATCCATAAGGTAAACTTATTTGAATTAATTTTGGTCAAGTGTCTGTCATGTATGTTTAACATATCATTCAACATCATGCAAAAAACGGTATACTGGTCACTGAAGTCTAGAAGACCAGACTCTGTCTGAGTGGAATGGGTGCCTAACACCTTCCCATTCCGTAACCTAGCCCCCGAGCTTAGGATTTTTGGATAAGTAGAATAGTGTTTTGTCTTTTTGATTTTGGTAGATTGTAATTAGGACCATAAGTTTTGTATTCTTTTGCATAGATTGTAACTAGGACCCAAAGTCTTGTAAGGTTTAATTTACCAAAATTTATTGTTCTTTATTCAATCAATAGCATTCAAAGTATTCTGAATATGTATTTTGTATTTAGTTTTTTCTTATTGTTTTTGTGGGCACCTAGGATGTACGGATCTTTGGGCCTCGGGCCTTGGGCCTTGGGCCTTTTACACCGCATCCTCGGCATGTCCTTCAACGTCCTAGGCCGTCCTCGGACGGCTTTGCAACGTCCTAGGCATGCTTGGCAACGTCCTAGGCATGCTTGGCAACGTCCTCGGACGGTGTCCTAGGAGTCCCACATCGAAGGAAAACCCCCCCACTTTCTACCTTATAAGCGTTGAAGCGAAGGGAGTAGTGTACCACTAGTTTAGTTATATGTACGGATCTTCGGGCCTCGGGCCTTGGGCCTTGGGCCTTTTACACCGCATCCTCGGCATGTCCTTCAACGTCCTAGGCCGTCCTCGGACGGCTTTGCAACGTCCTAGGCATGCTTGGCAACGTCCTAGGCATGCTTGGCAACGTCCTCGGCCAATTTGGCTGCGTCCCTGGCTTTTTGTAGCTCAGCACGAAGCTCCGTTACCAACGCCTTCTGAGTCTGCAGATTAAGTTCAGTGGTGTAGAGCTGCTGGCGTTCGTCTTCGGCTTGCTTCTCAGCTGACTTCAGGCCTGCCTCTGCACTTTTCCTTGCCTTAGCCTCCTCTTTCAGCTGCTCGGAGAGGCGAGCGCTTTCATCCTTCGCTTTGCCCAGAGCTGACTCAACATCATCCCTGGCTCGAGCTGCAGCTTGCACATCGACGTCTTTCTTTTTATTCCACTCTTCGGCCACATAAATCTGTTGGGCGATCTGCATGAAAAACCAAAAGAACTCGGCGTAAGGCTATGAACGCACGTAAGGAATAAAAAAGGGCTACAGGTGAACGCCACTTATCTCACCATGCCTAAATCCCTTTTGAGGGATAAAAAGAGCTCCTTTTCGCTGAAGCGCCTATAGGACTCCATGTCCTTAGGAAGGAGGAGAGGTTGCTCCAGCGCCTCTGCTATATACCCGGCCTTCCCACTGGCGTAATTTCGGAGAGAGGCGTCGTAGGGGATGGCTGTGCCATCCAACGTCAGCTTCGGAGACCACTCTGGAGTCCCCCGCCGCACGTCTGCGACCATATTGTCTTCTCTATTCTCAGTTGAAGAGGCCCGTTTACTTCTAGTATCATGGGCCTTCTTCTGTTGCTTGGGGCCCTTCGGGGGGACCACTTCCCCTTCCTCAACATCCGTTATATCGGTCACCACCCTTTTCTTCTTCAGATCAGGCAGTGCTTTTAGGCCGAGATCCTTCGGAGCTGGAGGAGGAAGAGGGGGAGGTGGGAGTTTGGCAGTGGGCTGGGACGTGCCAGTACCCTTAGCCGCCGCTGTTGACCTCCTGTTCTTCATCAACTGGTCCAGACTCTGCATGTCTTCCTCTGAGTCGTCTGGCACGGCTACGTTCAGGAGCGGAGCAGCAGAATGCCTGTCAAGCACCTCCTTGGCCGACAAAATTTCTACTTCCCCGGAGCTTTCCCCTTCGAACTTGAACTGGTCAATCTGCTGATCAAGTGAAGGGGTGGAAGAAACTCTTTCCTCCTCGGCTACCGGTTCAAGGGGGACTTGTTGAACGGGCTGAACGAGTGCCGGTATGCCTTGCGGATTGGGATGGGGCACTGGGGCGAGGTCGAAGGGCGCCAAAAATGTCTTCCGTGCGACGTCGATGCGATTTAAACGGCGATCCCCAAGTGTTATGGCGTTGCCTCTCGGCTGAAGCTCTGACTTCGGGGTGTAGCCGAGGATGAGTGGAACGGATTTGAGCTGCCCGTCTTCACTCACGAAGATCTCCGACCGAAGAAGATAGTTTAAGGCCGCAGTATTAGTGAGACTCAGCCGAGGAGTTACGTATCTCCTATCTGCAAACATGGTGAGAACTGTCAGGATATTGCCACATGGCGAAAAGGAAGTCCGAATAGCTAGATACAAGAAAACTCAAGGGGGAAAGTCCCACCTGGCGTTCCTGGCGTGGTTGGGCAGTGAATCCCATCATGCCAGGCACCCGAGACGATCAGATAATCGTCCTTCATCCCTTTGTTGGACTTGGGAAGACCGGAGAGGAGTCTGACGATATCGGATCGGGACCTTAAATAGTATCCCGCCCCTTCTTTGGTACGACATTCGTACATATGTACCACGTCGTGCCAAGTTAATCCCAAGCCTAAATGGCGGTTTAGGTCATCAACTGCACCTAAGATTCTAAAGGTGTTGGGTACGCACTGGTCAGGACTAAGCCTATGGGCGATAAGGTAACTTCTGGTGACGGGACCCATGGGAATGGTCATCCCTCCCTCCAGGAAGGCGATGATGGGGATTATCACCTCACCCTCCTCTCGGTCTAGTAATAACCCCTCCGTGGAGCAATACCTCAAGCCCACCTCCCGAGGAATGCGATATGCCGCCCTAAACTTCTCTATCTGGGAGGGACTGTCCACTAGGTACTCAAATCTACCCATTACTAACAAGGTTCGAGGAGGGGAAACACGAAACGGCGATTGGGACAAACTACCACGGGCCGAAGAGGCAATCTGAATGAAATGCGAAAATCTTGGGGAAAGAACTTACGCAGAATCAAGTCGGAGGAAGAACTATGGCCTGGCGGTGAGATTGTAGCGGATTCTGGAACGGTTTGAAGCAGATGACAGGAAGAAATTTGAGAGTCTGAGCGCTTGAGTTCGCCGGAAGTTCTGAAGTTTGTAAAATGAGAAGACAATCCCATCTGTGGCTTTATATAGTGGCAGGTAAAGGGGTGGGACTTACCCCGCCCAAAAATTTCGAGGAGAATCTCGTCCGTTGATTTGAAATGGACCGCTAGATTTCAGGGACAAGACGCCGCCTGGAGCAATTAATGACGCCTCGGAAACGACGCGACATCAGCGGTTACAAAGAAGGCGCCCAAATTCATGCACGCACACGTGTGGCGTCAAAGTTTAAAGCCATCATTTGTCAAAGATCAAAACCCCACTTTTTCTCTTCGGATACGAGGTAAAAAGTGAAATTTTGAGGGGTTATTGTGGGTGAGAAGGCCCAGTGCCATATGTTGGGCCTGAGGCCCAGTTCGGACACGACTCTCTGTCCGAAGACGATAAAAGTGTCAATGCTTTACTACCCTGATGGAGGTGCAATCCATAAGGGACAAACGCGACGTCCGAAGATAATCTAGCTGGGCCGAAGGGATCTTACCCACCAGAGCTGTCCAGAACTTAATCGAATAGATATGCTGAAGAGCCCCATACCAGGGCTGAGCTTCTGGCACGTCCAAAAGCATAGCTATCATGAAATACCCTGCCAATAAAGCTGCCACCGCCACATTTAATGCACTGCAGCAACTTTCCTGGCCGCATTTATGTGGAGAACAATGTATCTTCACCCACCACCACTCACTGGGGATTAAAGCAAACGGCTGATGTGACTGGTACTCGAGTGGGCGCCTAGATGGAGGACAAGTGTGCGGTGAAGATGGGAAAGAGGGGTATATATATAGAGGGAGCAAGTCTCACAAAAGGGGGGGGGGGGAGAAAAATTGTATTCACTAAGTTTTTACATACTGATCCTCTTCGGACCAAAGAGTTTTTTTTATAAAAGCCAGACTCAATCCTTTTTCTTTCAGATGGTTTTTGCTTGTATGACCCGTTGCTAAATCCGCTACTAGCCCAGTTGTTTGACCCATTCTCTACAAATTTATTGTTGGGAATTTGTTGGGCTAACAATATAGGGAGTTGGTATCAGGCCCAACAAATTTGGACCCTACAGTTTTGTATAAAAAAATAAGTGACGGCTCCACACCATTTACCCAAAAAGAGAGGTACCCTTAAAAGCACCCAAATCTCTTTTTTGAGAGCACCCAAGTTTTACAGTCTCTCACACCAAGCATACCCAGAAGCAAACCTCAAGATCAATCAAACATATCTTGCAAATGAAGAGTATTAAAAAAGACGCAATATATCTGGCTACACCCATGTTCCTAACCAGGTCTCCCTCCAAGGATTTCAGCTTCCTCTTAAGCAAGCTTGAGAAAAGACTCTCAGGATGGCAAAGTAGAACTCTATCTTGGACAGGTAGACACACTCTTATTACCTCAGTTGTACATACTATACCAAATTATACTATGTCCTCTTTTAAAGTGCCAAATGTTATTTGTGATAAACTTGATGCCCTCACAAGAAAATTCTGGTGGAAGTCAAATGGGAATGATGGAAAATATTTAGCTTGGAAAGAATGGGACAAGCTTTGTGTCTCGAAAGCCAAAGGAGGACTTGGCTTTAAAAAGGCTAAGGATGTTAACAATTCTCTGCTTTCTAAACTAGCATGGATGATTGCCTCCAAGCATGACTCCCTTTGTATGTCCATCCTAAGGAGCAAATACAAGGTAGGGCAAGACTGGCTTGTCAAAGAACCTGCAAAGGTTGCCTCCCCAGTCTAGAGAGTGTTAGAGCATTTTAATATTAAATAATTAAAATAAATAAATGTTATAACATAAAGATATGGGAGTGAATATGGAAGATGAGAAGTTAGTGAAAATCTTTAATTCCACATTGAAAAGGAGAGAGACTTTTTTATTCTTTTTAATTGTGGTGATTAATGGGCTAAAATAAATTGTCTCAGATATTTGGTTAGATACGTGCGCAATGGAGAGGTGAAGAGTGGAGGTATCAAATTGGAAGTGAATCAGCCTCTTGGATCCTCCTACTTGACAACCCATTCAGAATAATTACCATATCCGTTGGTGAGTAAATGGCCCGAATTAGATGAGCATCTTTATGCACAACTAAGCAAGTGAGCTTTGTGGCTCTTGTTTGTGATGAGTAAGATTAGGTTGTCTCTTTAAACTTAACACTCATATCACTCTTTTTGACGGGTAGGACTAGAAAATCCTAAGAGAAAGGCATAAATAACCATCTCACCACTGTTACCCGCCAATCATTAATGACATCTGTATGCTTCGGCATAGCAAAAGTGTGATGTCAATGACATTTGTGTGCTTAGGCATAGCAAAATTAAAATGTCAAATATCAATGGGTATTTCTTTTCTTTCTCATAAGCCCATGTATGATATGTTTAAAAAGAAAATATGCAAAAAAATAAAAAGCAAAAAGATTAAAAATGCTTTAAAAATGGTTGCAAGCGTGTATTCTAGGAGATGTGGGAGTTATAGGATGTACCTCGAAGGTGATAGTCCCCATCAAACAGTTATGATTGTGTGTGAGTTAAAGTTATTTTCTCATATCTCAGATCGTCATAACATGTATACACATATGCAATCTTGCGATGTTTTTCACACACAACACGCAATATTCTTTGCTACTTTTGATACATGTGCAGGTACAATATGATTTGGCCATCACAAAGGTTTTACATGTGCTTTTGTATGCTCACTAAACTGTCATGACTTATTTTTGAAATATAAAATTGGTTAGACTTGTTTAGTGTGTGTGTGAATTTTTGGGAGATCCATGTGCTTAAAGTTTCATTGAGAGCTGATTTTTGAGAGCTTTTTATGTTGATTGGATTATGGTTGAGGTGTTTGTCTTGATTGCATTCATGTTTGTGTTTTTCACTTCTCGAAAAACTGTTTTTAAAAGCTGCCTCGACACCTCCTCGATACCTCCTCGATACCTGATCATCTGTCGAGCTTCTAAGCCTTTTTCTTATCGCAATCTCGACACATCCTCGACACCTGGTGGATCGATCGAGAAAGTTTCTGTCTCCTCGATAGATTCTCGACACCTGATGGATCGATCGAGATTCCCTTGTTGTGTCTGATGCTTCTTTTTCGACACCTGTCTCGACACCATGTGGATCGATCAAGAAATCTCCTGTCTTCTCGATACCTCCTCGATACCTGGTCGATCGATCGAGCATTCATTCATGATTCACCTGTTCTTACATCGACACCATCTCGACACCTTCAGCTGTCGAAGACCATTTCCTCGATACCTTTCTCGACAGCTTCCTCAATACATCTTGACACCTCAGCTGTCAAGAATTACTGAGGTGTCTATATAAGGTGCGATTGCGATTTTTCACTCATTCACTCGATCTCTCTTGATCTGTCCGAAGACTCTTCACCTCCCAAACCATCTTTTTCACTCAAAATCTCCAACCCACGTGATTTTCGGCCTTCCTTGCTTCAAATCAAGTGGTATGATCTCATTTTTCATTCCTTATTCATGCATTTCATGTTTTGAATCTTAGGTTTTGGGATTTTTTTGAAAATTTTGGGGTTTTTCAAAATCAATGAGTTTTTATTGAAATTTTGGGTTGGGTTTTCAATAAAAGATATTTAAAATGTCATACATTGCATTCCATGTGCATTAGAATGATATTTCCATGCATTTAGATGTATGTTTCTTGTATGTGTGCTGCTAGGTTTGGATTGGGCTGAGCCCATGATGCTTTTTATGTTTGCATATCACATGTCCATGCATACGTACTTTTTGTTCAAGATATTATCATATTTGAACTGTTTGGGATTTTTCTGATTGTCTCCCTCTCTATCTCGTTCTCATTCTTTTACGTTAGTAGTGTCTATGGCACCCAAACATAAATCCACTCCTGCTCGGAACCCTCTACGTTCTGGAGCTTCCTCTTCTTCTGACTCTGCTCCTCTTAACCTTCGGTTCCGTGATGGAGATGCCCACAAGGCATTTACTGAGAACTTTTCTAGACGAGGTGTTCATTCGGAACGCCAAGTCATTCTGGCGGATTTCGCCGACACTGACCTTCCCTCTGTCATTCACAGTAGGGGATGGGAGTCACTGTGTGACGTCCAGGTCACCTGTCCTCTCGTACTAATTCAGGAGTTTTACTCCAATATGTACGGGATTGATCGTTCAGTACCTCTTTTCCATACTCGCGTTCGAGGTACGCGCATTGCTGTCACACTGCAGCTCGTTGCGGATGTGCTTAGAGTTCCTAAGATAGAGTTTCCTGACTATCCTACTTGTGAGCGACTGAGAACTGTGTCCAAGGATGAGCTCATCTCTGCCTTTTGTGAGCGCCCTTCTGATTGGGGTGAGCATTAGTATACATCATGTACACCTTTTGCTAAAGGTCCTAGATTCCTTAACATGGTGATGACTTTTGTACTTCATCCTCTCTCTCACTATAACTCTATCACAGAGCCTCGTACTCAATTTTTGTTATCTCTACTTGAGCATCTTACGATAGATTTTCCTTCACACTTCATTTTCTCTATCATAGATGTTCATTTAGATTCGGCGTCTCGTGATAAGCTCATCTTTCCTTCCGCTATCACGAGGATTCTACGCCATTTTTCCATCCCTTTCCCTGTGTCCGACCACTTCACACACATATCTGCCATAGATGCTGCTACCGTAAAACGTAGTGAGGTGCAGTTTAGGTCGCAACAGCCGGATTCCACTCCTCCCTCGCGTTCGGCTCCATCCAGATCAGCTCCATCTACATCGGCTCATCCTTCTTCTTCAGGCGATGTATCTCTTGGAGATATTATGGCGCAGCTGCAGCGCATGGATGCTCGCCTCGATACACTCACCACTAAGTTGTATCAGGTGAACGTTCGTGTTGGTCGTATTGCACGACGGCAAGCAACCATGGGTGGTTTTGCTTCTGAGGCTTCTCCTCCACCACCTCCTCCAGTCGCTTCAGATTCTGATGCTAAGGATGATGATGATGATTGTGATGACGATGATGCTTCGGATGATGATGATGGAGATGCTAGCTCTACTGATGAGATATCTACGTGACACTCTACCCTTTGTCACTCGTGACAAAAAGGGGGAGTAGTTTTGGACTATGAGAGTAGTCATCTTAGGGGGAGAGTTAGTATAGGACATTTTTGATAGGGGGAGTGTTCATATTTTTGAGGGATGTAGTGAGGTCTTGATGTATCTTTTCTTTTCTATTCTTGTTAGATACATTAATCTTGTATATGAGGTCTTGTGACCAATCTTACATACATTGTACTTATCTTTCTATCTATATGGATGTATGTTTTTCTTTTTCACCTATCTCTTCATGTGTTGTTTCTTTTCTAACTTTAGACACATGTTCTTTATACTTGTATGCAATCTAATTATTTCTATTTCACACAAGATGCCTTGATGAGTTTTGTTTAAAGTGTTTCAGAAATACAGGTTGTCAAAGTCTACTTGCCATAAACTCTCTTCTTGTAAAGTTTTTCAAGAGTTTGTGTTAGGATTGATTTTATTGTATTCAACAAGTGAATATGAGTTGAGTGATTTATGACTTCTCTCATATGTTCATTTGTTTGTTGTGGTTTTGTCACGGATTGCCAAAGGGGGAGATTGTTAGGACATATGTGGTTCACATGTTAAGAACATATGTCATACTATTTATGTAAATTGGCTAATCCTTTGACAAAACGCACTCTACTTGTAATTGGGTAGTTCTAGGTGTTTTTAATACTTCAAGAAATAAGGTTTCAAGATCAAGTGTTGAAGTCATCAAGTCTGTCCAAGAAAAAGCAAGTTGAAGTGCACAGATTTTAAGCTCGACACCTGCTCGATAGCTACCTCGACACCTGCTATCTGTCAAGAATTAAAAAGTCAAATTTTCTATTCTGATTTTCTTAGGATCCGTGAATATGTTTTTGGGCCTTCTTTTCTTCTAACCCTAAACATATAAATGGAGTGTTTTAAGAGCCATCAACATAGACACAAGTTGCAAAAGTATGGAGCAATCCTTGTTCAAGCAAATTGTGATCAAAGACGAAGTTCTTGACCTAGTTCATCTTCTTTCAAGAAGTTGCTGTGTATTTGCACCATAGGGTTTTGTAACCAAGCATCTTCGTGTTATTCATCATAAAGGATGAACTGAAGAACTTTGCAACCAACCTCTCTTTCTAAAGTTGGTGTTTGAAGTCGCGTACTGGGGTCTGCGCAGCTGGTTAGTCACGTACTTGGGAGCCGTGCATCAAAAGGGGGAACTGTCACTACAGATCAAGTCCAATTGGGTATTGGGGTAAAGGTTCAACTGTAAGTTGGTAAGGTACTTGGGATTCCTTTACTTGTAACTGCTTGATTTGATAATAGTGGAGTTTCGAGAGTGGTGACCTGAAAATTACCCGGTGGGGTTTTTGCCGTTAGGGTTTTCTCCATTCGTGAACAAATCACCGTGTTATTTATTTTCCGCTGCATATTTAGTTTTGGTGATTTGTTTGTGCTGCCACGCGTTTGCATGATAAATTGATTAATTAATAACTTTGCTTAATTAATTAATTAGTTTAAATCACAAGGGGTCATTCAATTTGTGGCCTATCAATTACCATATCCGTTAGTGAGTAAATGGCCCAAATTAATACTCCATTTTTACTATGGAAAATAAAGAGCCATTAACCCACTTAATGGACTATCTGTTTGGGCCTTTTCATTCTTCAGAAACTCCTTATCTCACCATTAATTGTGTAACTCCAGCCCATCAGATTAATGTCTAACAATTAATCTTGTAACACCCACTAAATCAGAACAATAGACCTAATTAATCTGAATAAATTGAGTAGTAATTTCGTGAGGCCCATTGAGCCTATAAATAGACTCATTCAGACCCAATCCATGTTACTGCAAAAATTACACTAAAAATATAGAGAGATTCTTGGCAAAGAAGGGTGTTCTTTCTGGTGGAGTTTTGGGCTTGAACACTTTGTGCAGAGATTGTTCTAGCCATACGACACTTGTTGGGCTGTTGTAACCTGGGGGAGACAAGTCAGAGAAGGTCTGCACCGGTTACAAAGTTTAGCCAACCAAGGGCTTGAATCTCCTTAAAGAGAGCGAGTGCCGCACCTCAGTCCAAATAGTGTTGTGTAATTTCTCTCTTTAAAGTAACAAAATTCAGTAGTATTATTCAGTTTCTCCTTGTATTATTTCCATTATCATTGTATTTGCACCAACAGAGAGCCATTGAAAGTGTCAAAGCCTCTATTGTCAAAGGGGCTTGCTCTCTCATCAGGGATGGTACCTTCATTAATGCCTGGCGAGATCCATGGGTTCCAGGAATTCAAGGCTTCAAACCTATGCCCAAAACAGAGGAGTTGTCTTCTTCCCATCTCATGGTTTCACAGCTTAATAGACCAAGATTGACATGTGTGGAAAAAAAACCTGATCCTCGAGTTGTTTAATAGTGAGTTAGCAAATGCAATCCTAACTATCCCCATCCCTATCAGACCAAGTCTAGACAAACTCATTTGGGCCCCAAGCCCCAAAGGTGTGTTCACAGTCAAATCTGCGTATCAGATTGCACATGAGCAAGAACCCTTAGCATATCATCCAGACATCCTTTGGAAAATGCTTTGGAAGCTAAAAGCCCCAAAAAGAGTGAAAATGCTACAGTGGAGAATAGGCAATAATATCCTCCTCACAAAAGATAAACTTATACGAAGGATGCCTATCCAAGACTCATGTTGTGCACTATGCAAACAAGAAGCAGAATCCTTAGTGCACCTCTTCCTAGCATGCCCAATAGCCAAAGCCTTGTGGTACTCCTGCTGTTGGGGTTTCAAGCCAAGGAACATCAACTCTCATCCCTAGAAAGCATCATCAATTTAGTCCTAGGGCCACCTAAAGCACCTTGCCCCAAAGAGAATTTATGGCTCATCTCTCTAAATATGGCCTTTGTTCTTGATGAAATATGGTACTGCAGAAATCAAGCCTTTCACTAGGGAATCCAACCTGATATCCAAGTAGCAATAGATCATATTCATCACAGATTTGCTGAATTCACTTCCTTAATGTCCTTTGAAAAGCCACCCACAAATTCTGGGGTCCAAAACACATGGATCCCCCCTCCCACAAGATGGATTAAATTCAATACAGATGCTACCATTTCAGACAAAGCTACTGCTCTAGCTACCATAGCTCGTAACAACAAAGGTGATGTCCTCAAGGTTTGGGCAAAGTTACACACAGCATGCATCCCTCTTCTAGCAGGAGCATCTGCTATTTTATGGGTTGTGCAGCTCGCAAGAACAGAGAATTGGAACTATATCATTTTCGAAGGCGACACTAAAGCTTGCTTTGATCCTTTCTCCTCTGCTGAATCCACTCCTGACTGGTCCATTAGCAACATCGTTGGCAATATTTTAGATTTGTCAAAATCTTTTAGTTCTGTTTCTTTTCATTGGGTTGGTAGGAATTGTAACCTTGCTGTTCATAAAGCAGCTAGTTTGTGTCTCCTTTCTTTTAAGTCTTTCTGTTTTCGTAATCACAGTCTGCCTGTAGCCTTAGCAGATATTTGTAAGGCAGACTGTTGTCCTTGTTAGTTTTTCTGTTTTCAAATAAAGATTGAAGTTTATATAAAGAAATAAAAAAAAGAGCATTGTATGCATGGGACTCACATATTTTGAGTGATGAAAATAGAGTGAAGAGTTATTGAAAACCATAAATCCAAACAACCCCATAGTGTCCAAGCTTAATTGCTGTGTAAGTTTTATACTTCGGAATCACTTAACAGAATTAGAAGTATGCCCACAAGTAATGCTTGGTGACAACATGCCAAAAAGTTTGGTGACATCTGATTAGAGTTCAAAATCATGAAAAGCAAAAGAACTGCTGAACAAAGAGGTAATGGTGTGTATTAAAAAATACATTTACAAAACATCAAGCGATGGAATGAAAAAGATGAAATCAAATACATTACCTGTGACAAGAAAAGCAAGTGAGTTGGTATTAACCGGCCGCACTGTGTGCATGCGCTGATAGGAAGAGGTCAAAGGACAAAGAATCAACACAGTGACAAGCTTACAATCACATAATCCAATCATATTATCTGATTGAGATACAGGTAAAAAGTAAACAAAAATAAATAAATATTGCAGAAATGTGCACTGGCACATGTTAACATACCATTGCTGGTGGTTCAGGAACAAATCCTGGAAATCCATTTTCAGTATCAGCTATACTCCCTCGGAAAACGAAACTCATGGTTGATAGTTTCAAAGGTTTCAAGAATTCTTCTACCTCCAAAAAGTATTAGATAGTAGGAGAACGCACTCAAATACAGCAAGTCGTACAGTATGTCTTGCAAACCTATAAAAACTGAAATGTTCCAAGATATATGTATTACTAATAGAAGCTAAATTCTAGTGCAACTCCTACCATATAGTAAGGATTTAGCATCTATATCTATATATTACTAAAAGCTGAAGCGTAGCATTTAATGTTGCTACGCTCAGGTTGAGCCACATCAGCTGCCATGTCATTATCATTTTTTTCCTGAATTTGTCCTACAATTTAAAAATGGTTTTTCAAAATTTAAAAATCTGAATAAAAAGAAAATAATTCTCAACTCTATCTCTTTCATGGTTACAATTTTAGACGGCAACCCTTTGTGTTCCATGGTTACAATTTCAAACAGCAACCCTTTGTATTCCACAATTACAATCTCAAACAACAACCCTTTGGCTTCCTAACGCTAGACTTTGACTTTTTGACTCCTTCATCTCTTCCTCTCCTCACACTATATTAATACTAAAAATCTATATATATCCATATATAATATAAAACACCACTCCTCAGTGCACCAGCAACGTTTACATTTAAAACACCTAAAGACTCCTATTAAAAAAAATAAATAAAAAACACCTGAAGACAAGTGACTTTTTGTTAGTGGTTTAAACGTTTTGATACTCTTAGTAACTTTGGTGTTTAGTAGCCTATGTTACTTTAAGGAAACAATGTTCTGATTCATTAGAACGTTTTGAACCTTGGGTAGTAATTACAAACCCGTTTCATATTCTTGACCATAAAAAAACTATATATATATATATATATATATATATAATTCTAATAGTTTACGTATATCTTTCTCTCTCTATACGTTCCTCTCTTCGTTTCTCTCTCTCACTCTCTTCTGAAAGCCTTCTTCTCTCTAGGCTGCCTCACGATGCAAGAACAAACCATCCTGGATCAATGGGAAAGTCCCTCTCCAGTTTTCGCACATCCAAGTGAGTGTTGCCTTAAAACTTCCCAATTCAATTTCTGATAGTGGTTTTTGCTGTTATATTATTGCATTTTTAATGTGGATTCCTTCCCTTTGTAAATTTGGATTTTTCTTTTTAAGGTTTCTGCGTAGGCACTGATTTGTGAGCCTTTGATTTATAGATAAATTCAAAATTCGAAAGGAAGTTTTAGATAATAATTTTTATTGGGTTCCATTAGGGATTTCAAGTGTATTTGAAAGTTTAGGGAAAACTAAGAAATATGTATGATTTTTTTATGATTCATTTATGGTGGGTTTGTGCATTGACATTAGAGCTTGGGAATTTCTCTGCAAATTTAAAAATTTTCGTTGAGAATGAATTTGGGTCTAATTTAGAGGTGGCTTGGTGTTCTTGAGCATAAATTTGGAAATGAACTGTGGGTGTGTGAATGTAAGGTCATACCTTGGAGATTTTTACTGATTTGCTTGAGTATTGGTTGTGGGATTGACATTGAACTTGGACTTGATCTTAGCCATTTGGTATATAATTTTGAAAGAAAATTTCAGGGTTTCTGAATTAGAGGGGTTGATGTAGTACAAAGATGCAGAGACAATAGAGTGTGCAACTGAATGGGCTATCTTATTTTTATTTTTATCTATTTTTTGACAAAATGAGCTGTCTTAATTGATTCCCTTACTCCCTGTGGAAATATACTCCTAGGGCTGGCCACAGCCTTCACTTGCAATGTTGAGGCTGAATTACTTGAAATAGTGATCATGTCTATTGATGAAATAGAGAAGAAGAAGCAAAGCAAAAAAAAAAAAAAAAAAAAGCACTATTATAACGGTTAGTCTTTTCTGTTGTTCACCATCATTGTTATATAAGCATATAAATCTTCTTGAAGCCAACATTTTATGGCTTTTCATGCTTAGCAATTCTTCTATCGATGTAAATAGTGAAGATCAACATCTTATTGCTTCTAATAGGAGGTATCAATATGTTTCTAATTTGTAGATTCCATTATTCTAAATATTCTTTAGGTTTTGGAAATATTGCTTCCCTCTATTATAGCACCTCTAGATTAACCAAGTTCTATTTCTTGGTTATATATGCTAGGTGTTCGACAAAAGGCCTCTAAAAGCAACTGGATTTACTTGACATTATTGCACTTATGTTAGTTTACAAGCCTATACAAGTGTTGAGATTATAGTATAGATGAACTGTCATAAACTAGATGATGACCCACTAAGTTCTGTATTTATGTTTATTTACTTTCATTTATCACAATAATCATAAATATCTTAGACATTGTACCTGAGGTGTGCATTTTTGCATTATGCAGATTGGGGATATGTTGTCTTGGTTTTGAATACTGGAAATATAATTGTTTGGACTATCTAATGTGTTCATTCCCACACCTTTTGATTTATGTTTGGATTGTGAATTCTTGGTTCTATGCTACATTCTAATTTTAGAAATTTTCTTGAAATTAATAATTTTTAAGATATTTTTTTTCTTTTCGAATATGTGGGTTATTGGTTTATAAATAGATATAAATCATGTCAAATTTCAAAACTCATGTACAAATTAGTCCTCAAATCTCAGTTGGTTACATCCTAAATGTAATTCCTCATTATTCAAGTTGGCTTGGGCTACCTATATATATTTGGATTTAGAAAAATGCAAGGGTGTTTAGTGGCAAAGTATTATTAGAGGAGGCTATGATGTATCTGTTCAATTGTAAAGTGTTTAGTTTGTCATGGGTATAATTTTTGGGTGGATTCAATTTGTAGTAATTTTAATATTATTTTATCAAAAAGTTGTTTTCTTTCCAAGTTTATGTTTTTTTTGTATGTTAAGTCATGTTTTTCTCCTTATGATGTTAGGCATAAAGAAAATGGCAAGTTAAATTCTTCTGCAAGTCTCTAATATGCCAATAGATCTTCACATCGCTATGTATTCAGTTGCTAACTTCACTAAGGTAACAGAGCTGTTTGGAAGTAATCTTTAAGTTATGATTTGATGGGTGGAATCCTATTTTGCATTCAAAGATGGTTTTCTGCAACTCTTCACACACATCATTTGATCAACTTGAACTAAAATTCTTGCTTGCTTAGTGTTGATTACATTGACTACAAACATAAAATAAAGGACAACATGGTCCAGCCGAGAAGGTTGCCGTTGTAGCTCTTTCTAAATAAATAAATAAAAACACATTTTCTCTTTTAATTTTTCCCCCACAAAATCTGAAATATCTATGATAAGAGAAGTTAGACAATATATGTGATTGATGATAGTATTAACAACTATGTATGATATATGCTACCTCCAATGCATAACGGATGAATATTAAAACTTCATTTTCATGGGAGTATTGGTACATTTGCAATTCAGTATTGTTGCTGATAGTCCAATATCACTTTTCTTATAATGCATGCATAAGGTTTGTTTCCCTATATAATATATTTTAGATTGTGTTTGGCAGGGAATGATGAAAAATTAGCTCTTTGCAAGGATCGTGGAGCTAATGTTTGCATCAATTACAAGATGGAGGATTTTGTTAAAAGGGTGAAGGAAGAAACTGGTGGAACATGTATTTTCTCTAATATTAAAACCTCACTTTTCTTCAACTACGGATTAGTGAAACTAAAGAATATGATTATTATTTTGTTAAGTGGACATTTTCATAGGGAGGTCTTTGTTATTGTTTCTTATTGTCAAGGAATTTAATAAGGTATTTCCTTTTTCAAGGCATATAAGCTTCACTTTTGGGAGTATCTAGGGTACCATGGAAAAGAAAGAACATTGCTAAGGGCCTGATAACAACTTTTTATTGCTCTTTGGGGACATGTTTAACTTTGCCTTGAGGTGAAAAATGAGACTACGTCATACAAAAATACAATCCCTCTGCAGAATGTACAGCAGTATAGAGATACAACTGTATACAATAATGAAGATTTCCATCCATGAGAAGTGGAAGCATACAAGCACAAACAAATTATTTTCGTATTTATTTGTTTGTGAGTTTTTGTTGTTATATTATTGCAATTTTAATGTGGAAATTGTTATATGAACCTATGAAATAATTCTCAAGTTACTATTAACCTTGATTTATTTCTTCATATATACTCTAGAGATAACATATATAATATTATATCATGTTAATATAAAATTAATTGACATTTTTTTATTTATTAGTACTTAATAAAGAAAACAAATATGTATAATATATTAAAATAAAATTGCCAAACTTTCCCGTGCATAGCACGGGTTAGCGACTAGTATTACTAAAAGCTGAAGCGTAGCATTTATTGTTGCTACACTTCTATTGAGCCACATCAACAGCCACGTTATTCATTTATTTTTTTCATATTTTCTTTTCTCTATTTAAACTTTGCTTCCCCCTATTTTCAAAAAAAAAAAAAAAAAGAAAGAAAAAAAAAAAACTCTTCTTCTCCCTATTAATTTACATACTTACTGTTACACTTCTTCCAACCTTTCCCTTTTACCTCTTTATCATTATACTTCATTCTTCTTTTTTATATTTTGACTCTTCTTCTACCCATTTCATTTTGTCTAAATTTGATATCGTTTTCCTATTCAATCCATATTTTTCCTACACAAAACTGTGAGTACTCTCTCTTAATGTGAATTTTTGTTTTTTCTTATAACTCTAATTAAGGTTGATGGTTTTTTTTTTTTTTTTAATCCCATCAGAAATTCTTTTCATTCCCTTTTATAGCTTTGGTTGAATTTTTAGTTTGGGTTAATATTTAGTTTTTTTGGAAACAAGAATTTGAATATGCCTACCAATTGTTTGAGTAATAAATTATTATAACACCTATTATTTATTCCATTAGTTTCATTTTAATTTTGGCTAAGATAACATTGTAATTTTGTAATGTGTTTTGATTATTATGATAATTTCCTTATTCCTTAAGAGATGAGAATTTTGAATAATAAATTTGAAACTTATAAATTTAATTGTATATTAAGCAAATATAATACGCTATAATGAAGTTAGAAGAATATGGTTCACCTTAAAAAATATTAATCAAAAATTTAAAAAAAAAAAAACAATAATAATAAAATAATATATTTGTAGAGATAAAAAGAAAAAAAAATACTTGTAGAAATCTTTTTTATTTTTTATTTTTTAAAATAGACAATACTTGAAGTAATGGTTATTTTTATATATTACACCTCATTACATAATATTTATATTCTTACGCATTGCGTGGGTCTGCGGCTAGTATTTAATAAAGTTTAAAACAAATACAAGAATCAATCATGTCTAACACTGAGCTAAGTATACTCATCAAATACATGTGAAGTACAATGATGAATCTATAAAAGTTCAGCCTACAAAATACCAAGTGAATAAATGAACAGAATATACAATAATCCTGCAAACTCATTCCACTTAGAGAATAGAAGTGCACGAAGCAACAAGTTAAGCTTCTACTTCTTCACAAAGATTAAACACAAACATACATTCTAAAATCTTAAAGTCTATTAAAATTTGCCCGATACAAATTCACTTTATATGACAGAGTCACAGGGATGCAGGCAAGTTTTTGCCTGTAGTTTATACACATGAAGTTAGAAATCATATTCCAACACTTTATGTGAGTGATTAGTATTTGTCACAAACTTCCCAAGAACAACCTGAAGAAAATTAGACTAGTAAACATGGTGGTGCCATGTTAGTTGTTACTTGTCCAAATAAACAGCAAAAGCTTAAGTGGCACATGGGCATAGAGTATGGAAAAGCAGAAGTCACATTTATCACTGGCCCAAAGCAAGCACAACAATGTTAAAACATAGTAATACAGATCAAGTATGGATTGGGCTTGTCACAGAATCACTTTTTAAGAAAATTATTGTTCACAGGTTATAACTGATTGCACAGAAGCACTATATTTGCAAATTCAAGCATATCAACACAATCAAAAGAACATAATTGGCATTCAGCTAATGGTGACTGCTTGATGTTCAAAAGGATATGTGCAGCATAAGGAGCTTTTGAAACTAAAGAGAAAACCATTTCTAATCATCATAAAATGAGTATGGGCATTATTAAATACAAGAACAAAATGTAAACTAGGATCTGAGCCTCAAAACCAAGCACCAGCTCTCGGACTCTGTACATATACCAGCAGAACAATATTAAAAACATACCAGCACCCATAAAATAGGCCAACATAGGAGATCACTAATTCCAAACCCAAATCAATAAAGATGCTTTACTGGCAAGATTCATGATTAAAAATCAAAAGCATATCCTCCCACCTGTATGGATAAATTGGATGGTCAATACATACTTGATTTATTTATTTATTTTTAATATTATGTCCCAATTCTTAAGTGGAATATAGCTGTTGGATCCAGAATTTTTATCAGCGGCAACTCATGCCCCAAAACGCATGAGATGGTTCCATACGTTCACGCAGTATATTTACATATAAAGAGTCACATACCATAAATATGCTGATCGCCATTCAATTGGAGGAAGCATGATAATAACAATGACCCAAATCTATCAGAGCAATTCAAAACGAAAACCATTTTGTGAATTAGTGAAAATATAACAAGAGCCTGACTTTATTGACTTATCAGACCATTAGACCAAGTATTAAAACCAGAAGACAATTCCTAAAGCTAGATGCCACCTCTAGTTTCCTGCTCATTACTAATTATTTTATCAAAAAGATAATGCCAACTCTCCCCCGATTATTAATAATTAATTATTATATCAAAAAGACAATCATAGGTACCAATTTATCTTCTCCTAACAAACCCACCCAATTGTTCTTTTTTAAATTCCAAAATGGTGAAGCAGTCAAAAGACAATGATTTTAATATTGCCTAATGAGATCCACACCCCAATTCCAAATCTATAAAATAACCAAAGCACTCTAATAACCAACAAATGGGGAGCACTGAAATTAGCCTAAAAAGCAAAAAAGAACTCATTGACTCCTTTTATTCCCTTGTATCATTTTCATTTCTTGCTCTTGACCAAAGCTCCTTTTAGTCCCACTTTCATTAATGTAAACTGTGTGAGGTCCGAAGACCAAGTAGTACTAGACCGAGGATCAACTTGCCTAATCCAGACCCAGAAGAGTAAACAAGCTCCAAAGACTCCTCCCTCCCGAGGAGAATAAGAGGATTAGGACAATTCCTATCCTGTGAAGGCCCTAGGAGAGGAGAAGAGATAACGGTGGGGGCAGGAAAGGTGGGAGGAAGTTTCCTTAAGGGGCAAAACTTAGATACAGTACCTTAGGTACCCCTTTTAAAATTAAAACATCTGTCCACTTACTTAACAGTATATTGCCGTTTCCTTCTCCGTTTATTTCTTTTCCTTCTTTTTTTTTTCCCCCTGTTTCAGACTAAAAGCATTCCCACGAGAAAACTGAAAACCCCAAAACCCCAAGCTCCTACCGTTCTCTCTCTCCCTCTCTATTCTTCTCTTTCTCTCTTTCTTTCCTTCTCTCTCAGTCAGATTAAATGAAATAGACGAATCCAGCTCTGAATTCTCTATCTCACTCTGTTTTCGCAGATTGGTTGGGTGGCACTGAGAAAATTCGTCGGTATGTATTGGCTAAATCTCATTATAGGTTTTCAATTCTAGTTGCTGGGTTTGTGTTATTTTGAGGTTTGGTAGAGTTTTTCTTTGTTGATTATGATCTGGGTATCAATTTTTGTTATTGGGTCTGTGTTATTATTGCTTTGGTTTGTTTTGATTTGGGTTTTCAATTATAGTTGCTGAGTTTGAGTTATTTTGAGATTTGGAAGAGTTTTCCTTTGGCTATTTCTGATGAAGGTTTCAATTTTGGTTAATGGGTTTGTCTTAGTATTGCTTTGGTTAATTTTAATTTGGGGTTTCAATTATAGTTTCTGGGTAAGAGCAACCTTAAAAAATTTACATCGACCAGAATTTTTTTATATATACAGTGAGGTAAACCTGAGGAACATAGCTTTAGCAATATTGCTACACTTTGGTCCAAACATGATATACCTGTTAATGTAAAATTCAAGATTCCAAAGTGATTTTCTATATCAACTAATGAAGGGAATATGATATATATAAGCCGCAAAGGGGGGGCTAGCTAGTTAATTTTTGCCAAGTTTCACCTTGGATGCGCCTATTATCTAATTATTTTAAGCACTATACTTTATACTTGAAGTGATGGGCAATTGTAGAAAATTTTACCAATGCTAATGTAATGATGTTCTGCAACTTTTGAGTTCTTGGAAACATATCTCCAGACGTGAAAATTATAGTTATCCCTATCAGATGTGAAAAACTCCCCAAATAATTAAAATGGTGTTCAATGTTACTTGAACACCATTTTAATGAGAAGAATGTTTCCTTGATGATTATAGAAATATAGTCTTTCTTGTCGATAATGAATTTCACAGTCCTTTAAATTGTAGTCTTTCTTGGCTGATTTGCAATTGCTTAACATTTTTGATATTGCTTTTCAACTCAAATTTAATTATTAGGCTACCTGACATAAGGGATTCTTGTATTAGACTTATATTCTTTTATGCTATATAATTAATGAAGATCATTCATAAAGTTGCATTGATGCCTATTTTAATATGACATTTGCTGGTTTTACTTGTACCTGCAAATATTTTTATGTTGTCAACCTTGCTCTTGTAGTCTTATGGAATTCTTGGTACATCCACTACTATGGAGCCCATGACAAAGGATTTGCCATCTGTTAATTTAACCTTCTTTTCCTTTCTTCCCCCTCATTTGAAAATTACATATATTTGTTGTATTATTATGATATTTTCCCAATGTTTTGGACTCCATGTTTGAAGATAAATAGATCATCTTTTTTCATTTGTTTCTTAACATTGATGTTTTGGGGGTGTGTAAATTTTTTTCCTTTGAGAATCAAGTATGCTATTGTACCATTGAATATTACTTGATGTTTGGACTCCATGATTTGAGATATGCGGAGGTCTTCATTTGACCCTCTTATCTTATTCATTTATATTTCCAGATCCTCTTTTGGTTAAAGCTACAAGAGGAGATCCCGTAAGTTGACCTCCAGCATAGATGATGCGCCTGGCGGGAAGGTATATGCATTGTTTGGACAAAAGATTTATACAACATGGAGACATAAAGTGATTTGCAGCTCAACCATTTCAAGCGTCTTGAGACATAAAGTGATTTGCAGCTCAACCATTTCAAATGGCAGAAAGATGTGTTAGATTGAATAGGCAGTAGGACTTAAGATGTTGAATACATTCAGATTATTTTGTACAATTGCAAGTTATTTAAAAATTGCACAATAAGCATTGTATTTAATTAGTGAATTCCGTTTTTACTTTAGTGTACTCTTTTTTGCAATATGCCATGTGATATTTGTAATGTCAATTCACAATTTAATAAAACATTGTTTACTTCATTTTATTATCAAAACTAAGTTCTTTTTTTTTTCTTTTTTTTCTTTTTTGAGTTATAAGTGGGGCCTTTATGCCATTTCATTTGAATTTATTGTGAGTTTTGGCTCTATGATTACCACAGGTTGCCTCATCCTTTATAAAAAGAGTCCACTAGCCTTCATTTGCCTGCACTTAAAGAAAATAGTGGGAACTAAAGCTATGTGTATAGATGTGCAGTACATTTGTGTGGAAGTGCATATTTGTGTATATGAGAATAATTTTCTGTGATGTGAAATGATATTGTTAGTTTAGTATTGGTTGGACATGTTGTTAAGCTGAGAAATATACCGGTGCAAATTTTACTTGATGAATGAAAAAACCAATGCTTTCTTTCAAGTTTCTGACATCCAAAATACCAAAGTAGGTACTATTTTTCCAAGCAGGTCTTGCATGAAGTGGAGATATGACCTTGAAGGCAAAGCATATAACTAGTAAAGCAATTGGCTACATTCATTTATGATCCAATAAGTACAGCCCTCATCCAAAACCAAGAAGACCCTAAGATTTTCAAGTACACTAATTAAATAATCCACACAAAAAAAATTGTACACGTACAACAATTGGCAATATTAAGCTCAAAATAAATGAATGATGCAATCTATAATATTATGTACACATGTATTTATTACCACTTTCACCATCAGATACATAAGCAAGCCTATTCAATAAGTGTAATTGATGCAATTGCATCAAGAAAACAGCAGCCCACACGTTGCAGGCAACGACTATCTAGTGCAGAAATCCAGCAGTACCCAGTGCAGAGAAACCAGCAATACCCAGTGCAGAGTGCAAAAATCCAGTAGTACCCAGTGCAGAGAAACTAGTGCAAAGGAAAAAAACAGCAGTACCCCACTGCATGCTGCAACAGAACCTGACACTGTGTATCAAGAATATAAAATATAAAAAATTACTACAATATATAAAGGAATTGTTGAAAGAAGTTTTAAAAAAAAATGTTTTACAATGTATATGCATCAAGAAAGAATCAATAGGAGTAACATGGATTGGTGTTCTAAATTAGCAACCAATCAATGCTGTACCACATTTAAAAGTCAAGCTACAATGTTAATGACCAGACACCAAGCAGTCTTAGAAGATATGACAAATAAGCCAAAAAAAATTCACTAGCCATTAAAACATCACCAGGTATTGCTAATATCAATCCAGCAACTTCCAAAATATGCAAATCAAGATATTTAAATTTAATTCTCTAAGATTAGTATATGATTTCTGTTCTAAGAATCTTTTGCCTTTTCATTTTCAAATTTCTGATTTGAACTATCAATCAAACACCAAAGACAAACATCATACTTTGGAAAAAATAAATTAGAACTCAGCTTCATCAGGGTGAACTCAGCCATTGGAAAATTCTTTCAAACCTCAAAATAACACAAACCCAGAAGCTATAATTGAAACCCCAAATTAAAATTAACCAAAGCAATACCAAGACAAACCCATTAACCAAAATTGAAACCTTCATCAGAAATAGCCAAAGGAAAACTCTTCCAAACCTCAAAATAACTCAAACTCAGCAACTATAATTGAAAACCCAAATCAAAACAAACCAAAGCAATAATAACACAAACCCAATAACAAAAATTGATACCCAGATCATAATCAACAAAGAAAAACTCTACAAAATCTCAAAATATCACAAACCCAACAACTAGAATTGAAAACCTATACTGAGATTTAGCCAATACATACCGACGAATTTTCTCAGTGCTAGCCAACCAATCTGCGAAAACAGAGTGAGATAGAGAATTCAAAGCTGGATTTGTCTATTTCATCTAATCTGACTGAGAGAGAAGGAAAGAAAGAGAGAAAGATAAGAATAGAGAGGGAGAGAGAGAACGGTAGGAGCTTGGGGTTTTGGGGTTTTTAGTTTTCTCATGGGAATGCTTTTAGTCTGAATCAGGGGAAAAAAAATAAGGAAAAGAAATAAACGGAGAAGGAAACAGCATTATACTGTTAAGTAAGTGGACAGGTGTTTTAATTTTAAAATGGGTACCTAAGGTACTGTATCTAAGTTTTGCCCTTCCTTAAGGATATACCTCCTACCTCAGCATTCAATGCCATACACCAACCTTATCAGCTGCATTAATGTGGAAATGAGCCATAAATAATAAATTCACAGCTAGCAGCCCTTTCTACCACTTTCAGCAGAATTTTGATGGGACAAGTATCTTGGGAAATGCCCTAAGGCCTACAGGTGGAAGGCTGGGATGCATGGAAAGGGAATATAAAAGAGGGAGAACCCCCCAAAAGTAGGGGATGAACATTTGAAAGACCATTAGAATAGTAAGGAGATCAGTGAATAGTCTGGTGTAAAACATAAACCACATTTATATACAAAGAAACTGATCATCAGACTTGCCCAAGGTGGACACTATCCTTAATTGTTGTTTAGATCACATTAATCTGTTACTTTTGGCTCCTCGGCCTTAAGCTTGGGCTTAGTTTAGAATTGCACTTGGATTTGAATCTCATTCTCTTTAAAAATTCTATTACTTGGGCTTGATTAGAATGACAAGGTACCACTGATTTGAATGGGCTTGGGCCTTTATTTTCTGAGCACTTACATAAATCATATATGGGCCAAAAAAACATATATCTAATACATACTGCAAGTATATAATCATGCAAAGAAATAAATGCAAAATAAAGCCATCAAATTTATTAGAAAAGAACAAAGCTTTGCTCATAGAATGAACAATTAAGAAAAACCCAATACAAATTTTAAAGTCTTTGAATTTCTCTACACCCATGCATTAACATTTTACCGCACAAAAGACCCACATTAATTGTGTCATTGTTCAAATTCCCAATATAGTAAAAAATAAAAAAAATTAAAAATTAAAACCCATCCCCAAATCACCTTAATTAGAAAAGGACATAAAACAATCTAAGTGTCTGTTTGGGAACAACTTATTTAGTTGAAACTGAAAATTTTTTGCAGAAAGTACTATAGATAAAATTAAAACCTAGCTGAAATAGTATAGTTAGACCCATGAATAATACCAAAAAGTGTAATTAGCCCATGAATAGTAGCAAAAATAAACTAAATGTTAAAAAAAAAAAAATCCTTTATAACATTCACGTCCACTGCCCAACATGCATTGCAGCTAGAGACAATCTCTTACCAAAACGGGCTTGTAAAATATTTTAATTCACGGCCAAACAAATTACTAAACTCTGACTGTACTAAATTTGTAGTTGCTAATGTATACCCTAAAAACATATGTTAGGAAAACCCATAAAATTCTACAGGTGATTCTCACAAAAATGAAACATTTTAATTCTAGAGATAATAAAACTTTTACCACCACAAATATGTTCGCGTGAGAGCAGTCACATCATTCTTTGTAAAATAGAAAAAAAATCACATTTTACCTTACTAACCTTCAAAACATCTCACATCAGTGATCAATTTATGTATAATTGTGTAAAATCTACCTACAACTACAATAACCATGTAAATTTACATTGGTATTGTTAATTTTGCATTTAGTTTTTTTACTCTTTCTTTACGTATCTCGTAGATGAAGAAAGAAAGTTGATGGTGGTTGTTGTGTGTGAAAAAAAAGAGAAACAATTTTTTAAAAGTCAAGAAAATTTAATATTTTAATGAAATAGAGTTTGGAATAGATAATCTGATGTGAGTTTTTTTTTTTTTTTTTTTTTTAAAGTGGTTATGTAACAATGGCAACTCCAGGATTATTTTCTAGGGGGTTCAATAAGAAACATAAATTATACAAAATTTTAAACAAAAGACTAATTAAATATATCGATATTATAAAAAAAAATCTAAATACATAAAGTTTTACAATTATCTTCTACGATGTTTCATATTTTGAAATTATTTCATGATAACTTCATTATCAATCCTACTAGCAGCATCTGTTTCAATGCACATTGTCAAACAATCATTCATCCACTAATTTTCCATTTGATTTATTTATTTAAAATTTGTTAAGATCCAAATGACCTTTTCTAAGGTTTAAGATTAGCAAATTCTAGTTTTGTTGTTGGCCTAATTAAAATTTTTTCCTAGATTTTAGATCAACTTGGTTTGTTAATGAGATTTTTCTTTGTGTTTAAAAATTTCAAGATATTGTTAAGAATTAAGATGATCATATTTAAGTTTATTTCAGTTGAGCTTAAGGTTAGGGTGTTCAAATTTTTATTTTAAGTGTCAAACAGGAAAAATAAGATAAAAAATATTATAATAAATTTTTTTTTTGTCCAATTCAAGGGTTCATTTGAACCCTCTGGGCTCCAAGTGGAGCCACCCCTGTTATGTAAAATTGAAAAAGTATATTCTTATGCTAAAATAAACATAAATTTTCGCACGAGCTAATGTGAACGCTCATGGATAGAGCCATTTTTTTCCTTTCTTTGCAATAGAAATTTTATTTTAGTCTAATTTAAATGTATGTATATAAATCTTTCTTCTAGAGATTTTTTTTTTTTTTTTTTTTTTTTTGAAGAACATTCTTCTAGAAACTTGAACTTCAGCTTTTGTCTTCAAACCTCACAAAAACTTATACATGTAGAGGGAGTATACAGTGGCGACGCCACGTTGAGTTCAGGGTGTTCCCAGGAACACCCTGAACTGAAAAAAAAAATTTATATATAATAATTTAATTTTTTTTATTTGTTTACCTTTAAAAAAAAATAGGAACACCCTCAAGAAAAATCAGGAACACCCTCAAAATTTTTATGCCAAACAAATTTTGAACTAAAATCTATAAAAAAAAAATTAAAAAAAAAAAATTGTAACAAAGAATCTGACAAAAAAAATTTGTAACAGAGCAAGCCCAAAAAACTGAAGTTGAGAGAGTGAAAGAGTGAGACGGGTAAAAAACTGAAGGTGACCTTTGATAATTCTTTGAGCTTGAGGTGGATTGCTCATGAAACATTGACCTTCACAATGTTCACATATTTGCAACACAAAGAGACTGGGTGGCAGAGAGAGTGTGGTGCCTTGTAAGATAGAAGTATAAAACACAGAGGTAGAGAATTTAAAACCTAGGGGCTCTATTCGGGTAAAAAAGGAAGGATTGGGTGGGGGTAGGTGAAATATTAAATGGGCACCCAAGAAAATATTGACACGTTTTTTCTTTACTGGCAAATAGTGTCCTTTAGGCCAAAATCTAACATCAGTTGAAAGTTAAAAATAGGAGTACCACTTGTTTAAAAAAAAAAATACATTGTTAAAAGAAGGCACCTAATTAATGGTAGGGTCATGCTAACGAGTGCTCTTAAGTCACTCTTTAATAATCCATTTTAGGAAAGTTTTAATACTATTTTTATGGAAAATGAAAAAAGTTGTCAAAATATTTATTACTTTTTTTTCATTTCTCATAAAAATTTTCTTTAAATGGATTATTAACTAGTGTACTAAGAGCACTCGTTAGCATTTCCCTTAATAGTATATAAACAACATTGTTCATTTCTCTTCTTTTTTTTTTTTTTCTTTTTTTTTTCTTTTGAGATTTTTTGGTGTACAGAATGTAAATTTATTTTGGTTGTAAGAACTTTTCTTTTTTTTTTCAAGCACAAACTTCATGCCGGCCAAATCTTGAATTTTAGCCGGTATTTACCAAAATGTCCCGAAACATCCGAAATAAACTGAAATGACCCAAAATTTTTTCAAAGTAAAATAGGAACACCCTGGACAAAATTTCTAGAGTCGCCACTGGGAGTATATAGTTATCAATTTTTTTTTATTATTATTGAATAAGATATGTTTACAAAGGAGATAGGACCACGTACGTTAAATCCCCAAATATTAGGTAGAAATTGAATGCTTTAATTAATATTATGCTGAATGCCATTCGTCAAATCTCCATCTCCTCCATGCCAAGCCACCACAATCGCAGAGCCAAGTCACACAAAGCTCATTGACCCACTGTTGTCACTCAAATCAGTCCAATCTGGATGCCATGAGATGGGGAAAAAATCCAGCGACCAGACTTACGAGAGAGAGAGAGAGAGAGATGAAAAAGAAGAAAAAATATACACACATGGACTGATACAGAATTGGGTATAGGAGGTGCTTTTGAACTCTTGAGTTGATGTTTTTTGAATTGTAGTTTTGGAGACTTGATGGCCTCCACCACAGATTATACTGTTTTTGCTTTTTATTTTTTATTCTTTTTATTATTATTAATTTTTTATTCTTTTTTTTTTTTTTTTTTTTTGGTTAAGAGGTCATTCATTAAGAACTAACTAGCCAAAATAGGCAGAATATTGGCACATCGCCTTAAATACAGACCATTCACATCATACAATTTCTGGGGTGGGGGTTACATTATAGTTTTCAAAATCCATTGGCATCGTGCATCCCCTCTTCGCGAGCCAATCTGCACATTTGTTCACTTCTCTAAAAACATGGCTGACTATGACTTGCCGAAACTTGCTTAGAAGGTACCTAAAGTCATTTAAGAAAGGTGAATATGCAGCAATGTGGTTCGAGTTAGAAAGTAAAAGCTGAACAACAGTTTTGGCATCCAATTCCACTTCTAAGTAGTTAATTCCCAACTGTATAGCAATTTGCAGCCCATCTCTGCAAGGCCCAAAATTCAACTAATAAACTGGTAGCGTAGCCTATTCTTCGAGCAAATCCTTTGATCCACATCCCTCTGTGATCCCTGAGGATTCCTCTGCCACCTGCTCTCCCTGGGTCGCCCAAAGAGGCACCATCGATATTGAGTTTTGCCCAACCCTCCCTTGGCTTTTTCCACCTGATTTGAACTGCTGTGTAATGCTTTTCTTTTGAGGCTTCCCCAACATAGAAAAAGTATTCAACAGACTAATTAATGCAATAGGTATGGAGGCTCATATTCAGGGTAGTATTTTCGAACACCACCCTGTTTCTGTGCTTCCATTGGTGTCAGATTACGAACGAAAATTGGATTCTCCATGGGCATCCATTCACCATAATATTGGGATCACAAAGACAGTTAATTTTTAGCCAATCAAGCAGCTCCAATTGAAAGGAAGCTTGAAGAGTAACTGGTGTTTGATTTTCCTCTAGAAATCCAGAGCAAATGGACTTTCTCTCAAGGCATGGCTAAGAGTCTCTTCTGCATTTTTACAAACTGGACAGGTTATATCACATTCCACTCCTCTAGCAGCAATGGTCTCCCCCACCAGCACACTTTTATGACGGCATAACCATAGAAAGTGGACTATTTTAGATACGGTATCAAGCTTCCAAATCCATTTACCCGAGAACTCCGGAATTTGACCTTCTTCAGGCTTTGCTAATTTGTAGGCTGAAGCCGTGCTGAACTCTCCATTTGGGGCATATTTCCAGCTAATAAAGCCCTTACTTTCTCCAAATAGAGGGATGGGGATTGCATTAATTTTTTCCTTAATGGTGCTTGGAAACACAAAGGACAGCTTTTCCCAATTCCAACAGCCATCTTTGAACATTTCCTCAATGGTGAGCTTGTCCTCATTACATTGCAGTGGACCTTCAATAAGTTCCCTCATCGTGGCTCCTTTAACCCAAGAGTCTGTCCAGAAATTAAGCTTCGAGTTCTTGCCTGCATTCCAATAGATACCCTTTGCAAATACTGGGAACCCGTGTTTGATTGCTTTCCATGTGATAGAGCATGGGAGTTTATCTGGATCCTTGGCTTTATAATAATAAAGTTCTATAGCCGATTATCAGCAAAAAAAAAATTTTTTTTGATAGAGAAAATAAAGCTTTTTGTTGAAGCATCCAGTGAACCAGGTGATGATGAAGTCCCAAGTAGTAGAAACAGAACATGTCAAGAATTACAGGGAGATGAAAACGACACTGTTTTGATCAAAAAGAAAAGAACTAGATTGAAGAAACAGAGCCGCTGATTAAATGTACAGCTGTCAAGTTTTAGGTTTGCTTTTGATGTAAAGCTAATAGGTGTTGATGTGTGTTTTGTAAGCTTTGCTAGTTTGTTAGTTTTTCTTCCCTCTCTCTCTCTGCTGCGTGTATATAAAAGCAGAGTAGGGCTTGTAAATCATTTTTGTGAGCTTCTAGATATTTCTCAAACCAATAAAATTCCCATTTCTATTTAGAAAACTCTCATTTTTACATGGTATCAGAGCCCTTTCTCCATTAGGTAGATGGACATAGGTGTTTATAGTGGAGGTAATGGTGGTTAAACAAGAGACTGAGTGCACCATATGATCAGTGGCACCAGTGTCTATGATCCAATCTTGGGGTTTATATGCTTGTCTATCTACATACTGGGCTGAAAATATAGAATGAGATAGATTTGGTGGTAACCAAAAAGGATTACCTGAGAAGTTATTAATGAAATGAGGTGGCAAAGAAGCACTAGAACTGGCAGCAACATTTGCAAGTGGTGATAGTACTGAAGCTGCTTGATGAGCAAGAGCAACTTGATGATTAAAAGCTTCCTTGAAAGACTGAGAAGCAAGGAAAGACAGCAATTGCTCACACTGAGATTAAGTGATTGGACATTGAGGCACATTGAATTAAGATTGTGGCTGTGTACCAGAATGCTGTGGTGAGTAACCCATCATCTGTGGTGAACAATTCATCATCTTAGCTTGATTAGGAAAACCAGATATGGCTGAGAAGCAAAATTCCCAAAACTACCAAGATTGGGAGAGAAATTTCCAAAATTTCCTGCACTAGAAACCTGATTAGCAGAAGATTTCTAGTGCAGGAAATTTTGGAAATTTCTCTCCCAGTCTTGGTAGTTTTGGGAATTTTGCTTCTCAGCCATATCTGGTTTTCCTAATCAAGCTGAGATGATGAATTGTTCACCATAAATGATGGGTTACTCACCACAGCATTCTGGTACACAGCCACAATCTCAATTCAATGTGCCTCAATGTCCAATCACTCAATCTCAGTGTGTGCAATTGCTGTCCTTCCTTGCTTCTCAGTCTCTCAAGGAAGCTTCTAATCATCAAGTTGCTCTTGCTCATCAAGCAGCTTCAGTACTATCACCACTTGCAAATGTTGCTGCCAGTTCTAGTGCTTCTTTGCCACCTTATTTCATTAATAACTTCTCAGGTAATCCCTTTTGGTTACCACCAAATCTATCTCATTCTATATTTTCAGCCCAGTATGTAGATAGACAAACATATAAACCCCAAGATTGGATCATAGACACTGGTGCCACTGATCATATGGTGCACTCAGTCTCTTGTTTAACCACCATTACCTCCACTATAAACACCTATGTCTATCTACCTAATGGAGAAAGGGCTTTAGTAACACACATTGGCACAGTTCACATTTTAGAAACTTTGGTGCTTTATGGAGCTTTATGTGTTCCTTCTTTTACTTTCAACCTCATTTCAGTTAGTCAGCTTACTAAAACTTTGTTTTGTTGTCTTGTTTTTCTTGGTTCCTTTTGCTTTATCCAGAACCTAGTTCAATGGAACATGATTGGACTGGGTAAAGCAACAAGAGGTCTATATCTACTGCAACACAATTCTTTCCCATCATCATCTGTGCTTGTTGTTAGCTCACCTGCTCCTTGTCAAACTTCTGCTGCAGATTTTACGACTGTAACTTCTAACTTGTGGCATTTTCGTTTACGACATCCTTCTCATGCCAAGTTGTCTTTGTTAAATAAAACTGTATCTGGTTTGACAGTAAATAAGTCACAATGTTGTGACATTTATCATCTTGCTAAACAAAAGAGATTGTCTTTTCCTTCTAGTACTCATGTTTCAAATGCTATCTTTGATTTGATTCATTGTGATCTCTGGGGCCCCTTTTCTGTTTCTACTATTGATGGATATAAATTTTTCCTTACCATTATGGATGATTATTCTAGGTGTACTTGGGTTTATTTACTTAAATCCAAGGCAGAAAAACAAGCCTTAATTCAGCAATTTTCAATCATGGTTGAAACTCAATTTGGTGCAAAAATCAAATGTCTTAGAAGTGACAATGGCACAGAATTTTTTATGATAGATTTTTTCAAAACTAAAGGCATACTGCATCAATTAAGTTGTGTTGATACTCCTCAACAAAATGCCATTGTTGAAAGGAAGCATCAACACATTTTAAATGTTGCTAGAGCTTTAAGATTTCAATCTTCTATTCCTTTAGAGCTGTGGGTGACTGTGTTCTTACAGCAACCTATATCATTAACAGATTACCTTCAAAACACTTGGGGAACAAAACTCCTTATGAGATGCTTTTCAAGCAACCTCCTTCATATAATCATCTTAAAACTTTTGGTTGCCTGTGCTATATTTCTACACTTGCTCATAATAGACATAAGTTTGCACCAAGGGCCAAAAAGTGTGTCTTCCTAGGTTATCCCACTGGTGTGAAGGGTTACAAGGTTTTAGACTTGGACACTAAAACCATTTCTGTTTCCAGAGACATCATCTTTTATGAATCAATTTTTCCCTTTGCTGCTTTACCACATTCTGCTGCTCCTTCCTTAGATGCTTTTCTTAATAGTTTTGTTGTCCCTCATTGTGTACCTGATAGTTTCCCAAGTTTTATTCCCTCACATTCTGTTCCTTTGCAAAATACCATTGACACTTCAATTGTTTCTGGGGATGTTTGTGATTCTGCAACTGCTAATGATTCTGTAGATATTACAAACACTACAGATCTTCATTCTGCAGAACAATTATCTGTTCCAGATTCTCCTCTTGCACATGATACTTCTATATTACCTTCTATTTCTGAAATTGATATTGTTCCTTTAGTTGTTGCTAGGTCTTCTTCACCTTTAGGCATTAGGAAATCCACTAGACCACACAAACCACCCTCTTATCTTTAAGATTATTCTTGTAAAGCAATAGGTTCTAAGCCATTACCTGGTCAACCTTATGACATTTTTGCTTGCCTCACTTACTCTAACTTAAGCAAATCCTATAAGCAATTTGTCATGGCCATATATTCCACTTTCCCAGACCCTACCTCTTTTCTTGAAGCAGTTCAATCTCCTGAATGGAGAGCTGCTATGGATAAAGAAATTGAGGCACTAGAGCTTACCAATACCTAGACTTTGACCACTCTACCACCTGGCAAAATTCCAATTGGGTGTAAGTGGGTTAATAGAACAAAGTATAAGTCAGATGGCACAATTGAAAGGCATAAAGCCAGGTTGGTAGCTAAGGGGTACACCCAGAGGGAAGGGCTTGATTATACTGATACTTTTTCCCCTGTAGCAAAATCAGTTTATGTGAGAATGGTGTTGTCTTTGGCTGTTGTGAAAGGGTGGTTCCTCCATCAAATGGATGTGAACAATGTGTTTTTGCATGGAGATTTGGATGAAGAAGTATATATGAGTCTCCCCCCTGGTTTTCACAATAAAGGGGAGTGTGTTTCTGATTCTGGCAGTACTCAAACACTGGTCTGCAAGCTTAACAAAAGTCTTTATGGACTTAAGCAAGCATCACGACGGTGGTTTGCTAAATTTTCTTATACAATTCTGAATTTTGGCTTTGTCCAATCAAAGGCAGATTACTCTCTCTTCACTCTCACTAAAGGCTCATCATTCACTGTTTTGCTAGTTTATGTGGACGACATTTTGCTCACAGGGAATGATCCTAAGTGTATTCATGAATTGAAGATTTTTCTTGATGCTAAGTTTGGTCTAAAAGACTTAGGTTCTCTAAAGTATTTCTTGGGGCTTGAGGTAGCAAGAAGTGACAAGGGAATCAGTCTAAACCAAAGAAAGTATGCTTTGGAAATTCTTCAAGATATTGGTCATTTGGGATCTAGACCAATTAAAACACCTATGGAGCAAAACTTGCATCTTTCAAAGGATCAAGGAAAGTTGCTACCAGATGCAAACCAGTACAGGAGGTTAATAGGGAGATTGTTATATTTGACCTCAACCAAACCAGACATCACATACGCTGTACATAGATCGAGACAATTTTTAGCTGAACCAAGAGAACCCCACATGCAAGCAGTCAACAGAATTCTTTAGTACATAAAAGGCACACCTAGCAGAGGTTTGTTTTTTGCTAGTAACTCAGATTTGCAGGTAAAAGCATTCTGTGATGCAGATTAGGCAGGCTACCCTGATACAAGGAAATCTTTAACAGGTTATAGTGTCTTTCTAGGTGATTCTCTAATCTCTTGGAGATCAAAAAAACAATGCACTGTCTCTAGATCTTCAGCAGAGGCAGAGTATAAAGCAATGGCTACCACAACATGTGAAACTGTTTGGGTTCTTCAGTTGCTAAGGGATTTGAAGGTTGATCATCCTAAGAGTGCTTAATTATTCTGTGATAATCAAGCTGCACTGCATATTGCAGCTAACCCAGTTTTCCATGAGAGAACGAAGCATATTGAAGTTGATTGTCATCTGGTCATAGATAAGATAACAGAGGGTGTGATCAAAACTTTCCATGTTACAAGTCAATTTCAAATTGCAGACATTTTCACAAAGGCATTGGGGCTTCCAGCTTTTTCCAGGTTGGTGAATTGGTTGGGGTTGTTTGACATTTATTCACCAAGTCTCAAGCCTATTGAAAGCCAAGTTTGTGAACTTACAATTCAAGACTTGAAGGGGAGTGTTGAAGCATCCAGTGAACTAGGTGATGATGAAGTCTTGGGTAGCAGAAATAGAACATGTCAAGAATTACAGGGAGATGAAAATGACACTGTTTTGATCAAAAAGAAAAGAACTAGATTGAAGAAACAGAGCCATTAGATTAAATGTACAGCTGTCAAGTTTTAGGTTTGCTTTTGATGTAAAGCTAATAGGTGTTGATGTGTGTTTTGTAAGCTTTGCTAGTTTGTTAGTTTTTCTTCCCTCTCTCTCTGCTGCGTGTATATAAAAGCAGAGTAGGGCTTGTAAATCATTTTTGTGAGCTCCTAGATATTTCTCAAATCAATAAAATTCCCATTTCTATTTAGAAAACTCTCATTTTTACACTTTTACCGACATATATTTTACATCAGTCTTTGTAAAATAGAAAATATTACACATTTTGTCCGATCAATCCCCAAAAAATTTCACATTAATTTAAGTATAATTGGGTAAAACCTACCCACAACTACAAAAACCATGTAAATTTATGTTGGTGCTATTTACTTTGCATTATCTTTTTACTCTTTCTTTACGTATTTCAAGGATGAAGGAAAAGACTGGAAGGTGTGGTTGTTGTGTGAGAAAGAAGAAAAACAATTTTAAAAAGTCAAAAAAAATTGATATTTTAATTAAATAGAATTTGGAATAAATAATTTGATATGAGTATTTTTAAAAAGTGGTTATATAAAATTGAAAAAGTAGGTTTTTATGCCAAAATAAACATCAATTTTTGCACAAGTTGATGTGAATGCTCATGGATAGAGCCACTTAAAAATTTAAAAAAAAAAAAAAAAAAATCTTACTCTAACCTAATTTAAATGTGTATGTGTATAAATCTTCCTTTTAAAGACTTGAAACTTCAGCTTTTTTTTTTCCCCCAAACCCACCAAAATTTATTCTCATTGAGGGATTTTTTTTTAATTGAATAAGATATTTTTATGAAGGAGACAGGACCACGTTACATCCCCTAATATTAGGTAATGCTTTAATTAATATTATGCAGAATGCCACATAAATTCATATCATCATCATTTTGTTTTAATTATCGTATTAAAAAACAAATAGTGTCTACGTTTCCCTGATCCCTCTGGCAATGACTTGGCGCTGATGCAGGGTTGGATGGATCAATGATAATGACAAAGATAATAGCGACGAAGATGGTTGGGAAGCCAACCAAACAACCACAAACGTTCATATGAGATATATAGATGGGATTTTTTTTTTTTTTTTTTTTTTGAAGTTACTGTATACATTTAAAAAAAATGACGTGGGAGGAATTTTTGTGTTTAGATAGGTTTTTAGTTGTAATTTATGTGATTTTTTTTTTTTTAACTTTTAGTTACAAGTAAAAATGATTAGAAGAATATTTAGTTTTAATTGAAACTTTTTAAAAAATTTAGAGTTCATTTTAAAAACAAACTCAAATTTTCTCAAACCATAAAGAATTATCTAACTTACTATTTGCTAAATAGAGAAAATATTCATTTGGCTAAACTATGATTTTTAAAAGCTTAATTTTATTACATTATATATTATATTATGGGTTCAATTAATAGGTGCACTTAGAGTATTTGTTAATATGGAACATTTTAGAAATATTTTGATACCACTTTTATAAGTAATATAAAAATCTCTAAAAAAATCAAAAATATTTAGGGTAAACTACATATTTGGTCCTTATCCTATACACTATATTTTAATTTGATTTCTTACTTTTCAATTGTGTCAATTTTGGTCCCTAACATTTCAGTGTCTTGTGTTAGTCTCTGCTGTTATATCTTGGATGAAAATTGTTAATATAGAAAATGGCCAAAATAAAATTTTAATTTATTGCCACATCAACAAAAGCTAATTTTTTATTTTGACCATTAGACACGTAGTCAATTTTCATCCAAAAGATAATGACATGAACTAAATTGACACAATACTGGAAGGTTATGAACCATATTGTCACAATTGAAAAGTTATGGATCAAATTGAAATATAATGTATAAGATAAAGACCAAATATGCAGTTTACCCAAATATTTATATAATATCACATGACAATAACTTATGATGATGTGTGAAATCAGTTGGTTGAACGCTTCGGCTTCGGTGGGCTACGGCGGTAGCGAAGGCTTGAAAAGAAGAAACACTGAAGGAAGTGACCGGGGTGGACCGGTCAAATACTCTCCGATGATAAAGTTAGTTTTCTTAACAAGGAAATGTAATTCCAACTTTTCGGGAGTAAAATATCAGAGTTTTCATCATACCTTTGCCTGTTTTAGACCGGTCCTTTATATAGGGGGTCTTGGGACAGTTGGTTTAGTAACCTCCCCAAGATTTATGGAATAACTGGCTTCACGGAGGTAACTTCCCTAACGGCTATAGAAGCAGTAACCGCTGATGGAAGTTACATACTTAAGAGAAATTGCTGGCGATGAACACGGGTTGGTTACCTGCTCCAGAATTTGTTAAGTGTTGTAGGGTCGTCCATGTGCAATGTCTATGGACGACCCTATGGACGACCCTTTGTCATGCTGTTGTTTGGTCGTCCATCTGCTTCGCATATGGACGACTCTTTTACCTTGATTACGAGGTTTATTCAATTGGGTCAGCTTCTCATGAACGAGATCTCTGGACGAATAAGAGATTTGACTAACCATTGGTGATGGACGACCCAACTGGACAAGCCATAGATGTAATTTTTTGATTATCCCATCAGTTGCCCCCTTGTCCAGGGTGTCGTCCAAGGACATTATAGGGATTTTATCCCGTTCATACAGCCACGTGTCGTGGTTTAATACGTTGAGCAGTTAAATCAATTTGCATTCCCCTATGCAATTGCCGCGTGTCATTTTCTGAGTGGATGATGTCGCTTCGCTGACCCTACTCTTGGGCCCTATAAATAAGTACATTCTCTTTCTTGCCCTTCACCTCATCATAAACTTCCTTTTGCTCTCTCGTCCAAGACCCTCGTCTAGCATTCGTCCTAGTTCTCAGGTACTTACTCTTCCCTTTAGGTTTTCGTTTTCATCTTTCCTTTAGTTATGTCTTCGTCTAGTAGTATAGAGAGAGAAATAGACGAGTATCAGGACGTCTCATCTGGGAGTTATGAAAGTGATGAGGGTAGTACTAGTTTTAGTAGTAGTTCCTCGGACGAGCAGTACTCGTCCGGAGTTCCTGGCATTTCTTTAGAAGAATTTCAAGAAATGCAACGTAGGACGGCCTCTGGAATAGGAGCTAGTTCGTCCAGAGCGCCACCTAGCCCTTCTCAGGACGAGGAGGAGGAAGAGGAGGAAAATGTTATTTATAGCTGTGCACCTGAGGTAGCTTCCACCTTAGACGTTCCTAAGTTAAAAACCTTAGTAGATAGATATCAAATCCCTGTTGAGTTTGAACCTCGTCTGCCCAGGGAAGGAGAGTGGTGTTGTTCACCTTCTTCTGGTTTGGGAGTATATTCGTCCTATCTTTTAGCTGGTCTTAGGTTCCCCCTTAATTCGTTTTGTAGAGGTCTCCTTCATAGATTAGGTATTGGTCCCAACCAGCTTAATCCCAATGGTTGGAGGACGATAGTTGCCATGCAAGTGTTATGGCGTGAGGCTTTAGAAGGGAACTGTCCTTTAACGGTGGACGAGTTCCTTTACTGTTATAAGCCCTCAGAGATAAAGAAATCTGCTAGGTTCTACCAGTTCTCGTCCAGAGGCCCACATTATAGTTTAATAACGGGCCGTAGCTCGTCCGATAGGCTCTGGAAACAAGAATTTTTTATCATTTCTGGAAGCTGGGCTGGGGACCCAACTGATGTTAGTAATGCCCCCTTCCCTCCTTTTACCAGCCCTATAGGTCGCCTTCGTCCTGAGGGTATGTTCTCCTTCCATGTTATTCATTTTGTTCCTTACAATTTTTCTAACTTTCCATCGTCTAACCATCTTTCTTTTATTGGTGCAGCTGTTGTTCGTCCACGTTTAGACAGATTTTATTTAGATCAAATAGATAAAGTTCGTGCCTTCCCTAGAAGGAGCTTTCACGAGCTAGTGACCTTCAGCAGCTTAGCTACTTGGGGGCTTGGTCCAGAACCCACTGCTGAGAACCTGAGTCACGAAGAAACCACTAGACGAAGTAAGTGTCGTCCATCCTTTTTTACTTCTGTCCTTCCTTTTCTCTCTTCTTTTTTTTAACTGATTTTCCTCGTCACAGGAATAATCACAATGAGAGAAAATAAAGATAAGACAATACTTAGTGGGGACGAGGGAGCTTCCATGCCCCCAGTCGTCCAGAGAGAGGCCGTCCAGGCTGGGAAGAGGAAATCTAAGAAGATTTCAAGTGGAGTGGACCTAGAGGACCTCCCTAGTCGTCGAGGTCCTAAAAAGCCAAAGACCACTCAAACTTCCCTTCCCAAGGTTCCCAAGTTCACTCCTACGGTAAACCTGGACGACCCTCCTGTCATTGTGGAGCCCGTCCAAATGGTCCGTCCTGTTCAGACTGATCCTACTGCCCCTCCAACTAAGACTCCAAGGAAGCCTTCTTCGTCAGAGCCGTCCGATCGTCCTTCCAACCTAGTGCTGGACGAGGGTTATGCATGGAGGACGTTCAAAGGGATCGTCACTGACAATGAAGTTAATGAATGCTACAATATGTCAGTGAAAGAATTTGAACGCTCTGGTGTCCATGACCTCTTCAAGGTAAAGTTTCATTCGTCTTGAAATGCTTTTAAAGAATTTTTTAAGAGTTGAATTTTCTGACTTTCCTTCGTCCATGTACAGGCTATGTCAAAGTTCTATACAGCTACATGCCAAGCAAAGGAGCTCGCCGAGGAGGCTAAGACGGCGAAGGGGAAAACTGAAGAGCTGAACAAGGAAGTCTTGTTGAAGAAGGGGGAAGTGATCAGGCTGAAGGACGAGGTCAACCGTCTGCTGGGGATTGAGACGAAGCTGAGGGACGAAGTTGAAGAACTTAAGGCGGATGCTATTGAGAAAGATACCCGCATCACTTACTTGGAAGGACAAGTTTCAGGGTATGCTTCGTCCTTGGAAAAGGCACGTGAAGAAGCCATATCAGCCTTCAAGAAGTCTGACGAGTATAAGAATCGTCTAGACAGTCATTATGCTGCTGGATATGAGGACTTCCGCGCTGATGCCAAAGATGCCTTCCCTGACCTCAACTTCGATTCTTTCAAGCTTCCTCTTGCAACGGAGAGCTCAGTGCTAGGGACGAGTTCTGAGGACGTCAATGTGGTGGACGACGCCAATAACGAAGTGACACAAGACGATCCAAAGAATGCTCCTAGTGATCAATGATAACTTTTTCTGAAAAGCTTTGTATTTTATGTAGTGATGCCCAATGTCTTGGGTTTTTCTCTTCTCTTTTTTTTTTTTTTTTTTTTTTTGAAATTTATTTGAGTACAATTTCCTCGTCCAAGTTTATGGACGAGTTTTATGAACAAGCAATACATAAGGGTTTTTGGACGATGGTCGTCTACCCTTTAAGTTTTATAAATGTATGAATGCTTTTCCTTTTCACTATTCATTGTGTTTTGAATATTCTTTAAGTTTTTGTGAACAAGCTTCATTCATGTCGTCCATACCACTTTTATAGTTGTGGGATTCCCTCTTACTAAGGCTTTACCTCGTCTTGAACATATGGACGAGCTCCTTCATGTATAACATCATGAGTTGTAATGTTCGTCCATGAATGAGGTCTTTTCACCAAATTCAATTGTTGCTCATTGGACGACTGTTTATTCGTCTTTAACAATAATTTCCCAACTAATGCTCGTCCATGGGCTGGATTGTTAAAGTTGGTTAAATTTGTCTACAGAGCTGTGTTTTTTAAATGCACATTGCTCGTCCATGGCGTAGACGATTATAAGTCAAGATTGTCTCGTCTTGAACTTAGACGGACATACCTTGTCTATTTTTCTTGCTTTATCCTTATTTAAAGGAAAGCTTTTGGACGATACTTCCTTGCGTCCAAGGATTTTACTCGTCCTTAAGTTTTATTTTTCTTGCTTTATCCTTTTTTAAAGGAAAGCTTTTGGACGATACTTCCTTGCGTCCAAGGATTTTACTCGTCCTTAAGTTTTATTTTTCTTGCTTTATCCTTTTTTAAAGGAAAGCTTTTGGACGATATTCCCTTGCGTCCAAGGATTTTACTCGTCCTTGGCTTTTTCGCCTTCCGTGGATCATTTTGAATCATAGAAAATGAAGGATTCCCATACATATTTAAAACACATCATATGTATATTTAGAAATCCATACTATGTAATCATTCGTCCACAATCATGACATATGCTTAAGAGCTTGTGCTTAAAAATACATAATACAACATAACTTCGTCCATGAGTAGCATAGCATACACACTTAAAACACAATAGTAATAAGCAAATACTGGAAAATAATAATATTAAGCATTACTTCAAACGTCCAAGGTTCTCGTCCATGTCAGGGCTCGTCCATGACCACCCTTCATTGATAGTATCTCCTTAGATGTTCAACATTCCACGGGTGCTCTAACTTTCGTCCATCCAGGGCTTCCAAATAGTAGGATCCTTGTCTCTTGGAGTTGATAACTCTGTAAGGTCCTTCCCAGTTTGGTCCCAGCTTCCCATGGGCCGGGTTTTTAGTTGCCAAAGAGACCCTTTTAAGGACGAGATCTCCAATGCTGAAGCGCCTGGGTTTTACCATAGCATCGTGTTGTCTTGCCATGAGATTTTTGTACCTTGCTGTTCTTTGCTCCGCGTCCATCCTTACCTCGTCTATAAGATCAAGGTTAAGACGAAGCTGCTCATTGTTTTCGTCATTTTGGTACTTCATCACCCTATGGCTGGCCATATGTACTTCTGCTGGTATGACCGCTTCACTCCCATAAGCCAGTTTGAAAGGAGTTTCTCCTGTGGGAGTCCTTGCTGTTGTTCTGTAAGCCCATAAAACACCTGGTAATTCATCTGGCCATACTCCCTTTGCCCCTTCAAGCCGAGTCTTGATGATTTTCAACAAGGATCGGTTTGCTACTTCTGCTTGTCCGTTAGCTTGTGGGTGGGAGGGTGAGGAATAGTGATTCTTGATTCCAAGCTGATCACAAAACTCTCTGAAGGGGGTGTTGTCAAACTGTCGTCCATTGTCTGATACTAGTACTCTTGGTATTCCAAACCTGCATATAATGTCCTTCCAGACGAAGTTCCTGACATTTTGTTGTGTAATTTTCACTAAGGGTTCAGCTTCCACCCATTTAGTGAAATAGTCTATGCCAACTACCAAGAACTTCATCTGTCTGGTTCCAGTTGGAAAGGGGCCTAAAATATCCAAACCCCACTGTGCAAAAGGCCAAGGGGCCATCATTGGGGTGAGGTATTCTGAAGGCTGTCTAGGAATGTTACTGAAACGTTGACATTGGTCACATACCTTAACATATGCCTTAGCATCAGCTTGGACGGTCGGCCAGTAGTACCCTGCACGAATGACCTTGTGGACGAGTGACCTAGCTCCTGAGTGGTTTCCACACGCTCCTTCATGAACTTCTCTCAGCATGTAATTCGCCTCGTCTGGAGCTAAACATCTCAGGTATGGCTGTGAAAAACCTCTTTTGTACAACACTTCGTCCATAAGGATGTATCTGGCTGATTTGACTCTTAACTTCCTAGCTTCGTCCTTCCCTTCTGGAAGCCTTCCGTGCTTGAGGTATGAGACTATCGGGGTCATCCAATTTTCCTCTCCTTCTATCTGCAACATTTCTGGAAGGTCTATGCTGGGCATGTATCGTATTTCATCTAACTCGTTCATGGCTTCATTAGCGGAGGCTTCCTTCGCTAGAGTGTCTGCTTCCGTGTTCTCTTCCCTCGGGATTTGAACGAAATTAGCTTCCCTGAATTTCTTCACAAGGCGTAACACCTTCCTCAAATATTTCTTCATTCTATCTTCCTTTGCTTCACATGTTCCATTTACTTGGCCTATGACCAACTGTGAGTCTCCCAGGACGAGTACTGAGCTTGCTTCTACAGATCTGGCCAACTCTAACCCTTTAAGAAGGGCTTCATACTCCACTTCATTGTTAGTTGTCTGATACTGTAGGCGAGCTTTGTACTTCAATTTATCTCCTTCTGGTGACTGCAAAACAACTCCTATACCTCCTGTATGCAGTGTAGATGATCCATCTACATGGACGACCCATTTTTTACTGTCTTCTTTCTCATCTAAGTCCTCATAGCTTTGAGTGAATTCTGCAATGAAATCTGCTAGGGCTTGAGCTTTTATTGCATTCCTCGGTTGATACCGAATATCAAATTCACTGAGCTCAACTGCCCATTGGATTAGTCGTCCTGCAGCTTCCAGTTTGTTCATTGCCTTCTTGAGCGGATGATCAGTCATGACTATGACGACGTGACCTTGGAAGTAGTGTCTTAACTTCCTGGAAGCTGTTATTAGCGCAAAGGCTAACTTCTCTATTAATGGGTACCTTCCTTCTGCTCCTCTCAATGCCCGGCTGGTATAATACACAGGCTTCTGCACCTTTTCTTCCTCCCGGATCAACGCTGAGCTCACGGCATGTGGGGACACTGCTAAGTACAGATATAATTCTTCTCCTGGCACGGACGGACTTAGCAATGGAGCCGTAGTGAGATAGTGCTTTAGGTCCTGGAAGGCCCTTTGGCACTCGTCCGTCCACTCAAACGCCTTCCTGAGAATCTTAAAAAAGGGTAAACACTTACCAGTGGCTTTTGAGACAAACCTGTTCAGTGCTGCCACTCGTCTAGTTAGTGACTGGACTTCCTTGATGTTCTTCGGTGGTTCCATGTTCAGTATGGCTTGGATCTTGTCTGGATTTGCCTCAATTCCTCTCTCTGATACCATGAATCCTAAAAACTTTCCTGACGATACTCCGAATGCGCATTTACTTGGGTTTAGCTTCATCTTGTATCGCCTAAGTGTTTCAAAAGTTTCTTGAAGATCATCTAAGTGGCTTCCCTCATCTAAGCTCTTCACAAGCATGTCATCCACATATACCTCTACATTCCGTCCTATCTGTGGACGAAACATATGATTCACCAACCTTTGGTAAGTTGCCCCTGCATTCTTCAAACCGAAGGGCATCACCTTGTAGCAAAACAAACCTTGACTTGTAATGAAAGATGTCTTTTCCTGATCTGCCTCGTCCATTTTTATCTGATTATATCCAGAGAAGGCGTCCATGAAGCTCAACAGTTGATGGCCAGCCGTAGAATCAACCAGTTGGTCAATACGAGGCAAAGGATAACTATCCTTAGGGCAAGCTTTGTTCAAGTCGGTGAAGTCGACGCACATCCTCCACTTGCCATTTGCCTTCTTTACCATTACTACATTTGCCAACCAATCCGGGTAATAGACTTCCCGGATAAACTGTGCTGTGGTTAGTTTCTGAACCTCTTCCTTGATAGCCTTCTCTCGCTCAGGGGCGAACACCCTCTTCTTTTGACGAATAGGCTTAGAAGAGGGGGACACATTCAGTCGATGAGTGATTACGCTTGGATCAATGCCAGGCATGTCGTCATGACTCCATGCAAAAACATCGGCATTCTTTTTGAGAAACTGAACGAGGTCTTCTTTCGCCTTTTCCTTCATACTTGTTCCAATTCTAGTGAATTTCTCAGGATCATCTTCTTGCAACAAAACATTCTCTAATACTTCGGTAGGTTCCGCAACAACTCTTTTCTCTTCTATATTCATAGTCTGCATCTGCTCGTCCATAGCCAACATGGCTAGATAACACTCTCTGGCTGCCAATTGATCTCCTTGTGCTTGCCCAATCCCACACTCCGTAGGGAATTTAACTGATAGATGGTAAGTGGATGTTACCGCCTTCCAACTGTTCAAAGTTGGTCTTCCAATGATGGCATTGTATGAGGATGAACAATCCACCACAAGGAAATTTACTTCCTTAGTTATCTGCTGTGGGTATGATCCTACCACTACAGGCAAGGTAATGGTACCTACAGGCTGCACTTTCATTCCTCCGAATCCGATCAGTGGCGAACAAGCTGGACGAAGCTGATCTCGTCCAAGCCTCATCTGCTGGAAGGCAGGATAATACAATATATCTGCTGAGCTTCCATTGTCCACCAACACCCTCCTGGTTCTGTAATCTGCTATGAGTAGGGTAATGACGATTGCATCGTCGTGTGGATGATGGATTCTCTCAGCTTCCTCGTCCGTGAATGAAATGGTTGGCTCGTCCGTCCCTCTCGTCCCTGAGGATCGTCCAGAGAGTTGGACATTTTGCACTGCTTTGAGATACGTCTTCTTTGCCTTGGAAGATTGTCCTGTCGATGTCCCACCAATGATAACCCTTATTTCTCCTAGTGGGGGTCGTGACGACTCTTCCATCTTTGCTTTCAATTTTTCATCTTTATGATCCCTTCCAACGAAATGCCTCAACTTTCCTTGTCTTATGAGATTCTCAATCTGCTGCTTCAAGTCGTAACACTCGTCCGTGTCATGCCCATGATCCCTATGGAAGCGACAATATTTATTTTTATTGCGCTTGTTAGGATCTCCCTTCATCTTCTCTGGCCACTTCAAGGAAGGATCATCCTTGATCTGCATGAGCACTTGGTCGAGTGGGGCATTCAAGGGTGTGTAACTTTGACTTCTTGCTGATGGGCCTGCCTTCCTGTTATCCCTGTCTCGGTCCTTCCTATCTTCCGTCCGTCCCTTCTTTGGACGAGGGCCTTGATCAGAGTGACGCGGAGGATGGACTTCCATTCTTTCAGCTCTCTTCCTCTTCTTGGCTATGATGGCATCTTCTGCGTTCATAAAGTTCTGGGCTGAATGGACGAGTTCAGCCATGGATTGGGGCTCTTTTTCATACAGCTTGTGAATGAACAAGTCCGAGTTCACCCCGTTGTGGAAGGCTGCCAAAAGTAGTTTGTCGTCCACCTCGTCTACTGTCAAGGCTTCCCTGTTGAAGCGTGTGATGAAAGAACGCAAGCTTTCATTCTCCCCTTGCTCTATGGTCAGCAAACTAGACGAAGAACGTTTGTGTCTCTGTCCTCCAATGAAATTATTGACAAATAATTTGCTTAACTCCTCGAAAGAACTCACGGAATTCGGAGGTATTTTGCTGAACCACACTCGCGCTGGTCCCTTGAGGGTGGTAGGGAAGGCTCTGCACATAATCTCGTCTGGTACTCCTTGGAGATGCATTGTTGTTTTGAAAGTAGCGATATGATCAAAAGAATCACGTGCTCCATCATATGAATCCAGGGAAGGCATTTTGAACTTCGGAGGCAAGGGATGCCCATTGATGGAAGCCGTGAAAGGGGAATCTGTTCGATGAACCAAATCCTCGACGGGATTTGCCCTTCTCATGTTTTCCTTCATCTCGTCCATGACCTTCCTCATCTGGTCCATTTCTTTCTCCAAATGTGGCACCCTTCGCGAAGTGGTGCCTCTTGACTGAGCCTCGGGCTCAGCATTTCCTCCTCTGTCTTCCTGACTTTGGGATTGTCTCTCAGCATGTCCTTCACAGCGTTGCCTCTCCATCTCCCTAGTCAATTCTTGATTCTGGCGAGTTAACTCCGCCATTGCGGCTGCCATGGATTGCATGTGTTGGATGGAAGGCGACGGCATGACAGGCGCTGATTGGCGATCGCGGATGGGGTTGCTTGAAGCGTCTCTGCTTCCCTGATGGCCTGGGCTTGTAGCCCTCGACCTAGTTCGAACCATTCAACCTTTTTTGTTGCAGAAAGCCAAATCGTAGAACAACTTACGCTTCCCACAGACGGCGCCAACTGATGATGTGTGAAATCAGTTGGTTGAACGCTTCGGCTTCGGTGGGCTACGGCGGTAGCGAAGGCTTGAAAAGAAGAAACACTGAAGGAAGTGACCGGGGTGGACCAGTCAAATACCTCTCCGATGATAAAGTTAGTTTTCTTAACAAGGAAATGTAATTCCAACTTTTCAGGAGTAAAATATCAGAGTTTTCATCATACCTTTGCCTGTTTTAGACCGGTCCTTTATATAGGGGGTCTTGGGACAGTTGGTTTAGTAACCTCCCCAAGATTTATGGAATAACTGGCTTCACGGAGGTAACTTCCCTAACGGCTATAGAAGCAGTAACCGCTGATGGAAGTTACATACTTAAGAGAAATTGCTGGCGATGAACACGGGTTGGTTACCTGCTCCAGAATTTGTTAAGTGTTGTAGGGTCGTCCATGTGCAATGTCTATGGACGACCCTATGGACGACCCTTTGTCATGTTGTTGTTTGGTCGTCCATCTGCTTCGCATATGGACGACTCTTTTACCTTGATTACGAGGTTTATTCAATTGGGTCAGCTTCTCATGGACGAGATCTCTGGACGAATAAGAGATTTGACTAACCATTGGTGATGGACGACCCAACTGGACGAGCCATAGATGTAATTTTTTGATTATCCCATCAACTTATATTATCATATGATTTTGTTTACAGAAGTTCCAAACCGTATATGGAACCGTACAATTAAGAATCCATTTCATAATGGGGAATTGGGTATTGAAGAAGAGGTTCTTCATCTATGGCTTAGATTGTTGAGCCCAAAAAGATTGGTTCAGATAGTCAAAGGGTTTGGGTTTCAACTTTCAACCATGGGAGGTGTGATAGCTCCAAGATCAACATTGACATTATCGTTTGGGGTGGAGCTGAGGACGTATGTTAAATTTCTTGGAGTGATAATTACGTATTTCAAGCTATTTCAAACCCATTAAAATCTCACCTCTAAAGTCAGGGGAAGAAAAAAGTGTTAGTATTTATAAATTCTAGAAGAAACATTTAATTGTCATACCTTTCACGGCCAATATGGGTATTTTCCCATTTCGCCCAAAAGATGTAGCAAAATACCCCTGTTCAGAAACTATCTAGCAAAATGCCCATGTTCAGAAACTCGATTTCTTTTTAGAAAATCGAGTTTCAATGAAAAACTCGATTTAATGAAAATCGAGTAATGCGAGAAAATTTTCCATGAAACTCGAGTTCCATGTTTTTTTTTTTTTTTTTTAAGTTTGATTTCACATAACTCGATTTTTTAAAAATCGAGTTTTTTATTGAAACTCAATTTTTAGAAAATCAAGTTTAAAATAGGGGCATTTTGCTAGATAGTTTCAGAACAGGGACATTTTGTTGGAAAGTTTTGGCGAAATGGGCAAATGTCCATTTTGGCCTACCTTTCACTATTATTACTACTAGTGTGTAGCTTCATGCATATGCACAAGTACAATTAAAAATTTTAAAAGAAGTTCAAATTATACATAATATTAGCTTACACTTTTTTTAAACCTACATTTCTAAAATATGTAATGGTTTCTCATTATATATATATATATATATATGATTTAGAATTTAACTAGCTTTCAACTCTTTAGTTTTTGTACTCAATAATTCACTTGCAACAAAAATAAAAAACTTAGATGGACATGTGGCGAAAATTGGATTCCAATTGAAATCTAATTCAGAATTTAATTGGATTTGGACTATTCAATTTTTACACTCAACAATTCACTTGGCACAAAATTAAAAATCAAATAAGACAAGTGGTGCAAAATTGAGAATCCAATTAAAATTTAATTAGATTTTCTCTCTGCTTTATCTATTAATATATACTAGCTTGTAACCCCATGCATATGCATGGATACACTTAAACATATACAATAAGATGCTTAATATAATTCTTATATATATAATTAAAATACTATTGATAATCATTTTTATATTTTGTTAACTCTTTAAAAAAATTTGTAAGGATATTATTAGGTATAAAATGTAAATTGTCTATATTTTTTTTTTTAAATTATTGTGAAGCACCTTTTTTTTTTTTTTTTTTACGATTCATTTATTCTAAACTCTTTGGTTTTTGTACTTAATAACTCACTTGGATGAAAATTTATGATGTAGTTCCACATTTGATTCTAAAATTAAGAATTAGAACTTTTTAAGAATAAATAATTTAGGACACATGGCACAAAATTGAAATTCTAATTTGGAATTCTAATTTGAGTTTCTCTCAGTTTTACCTATTATTATATATATAGACTAGCTTGTACCCCCATGCATTTGCATGAATACACTTAAAGATATATAATAAGATGCATAATATAATTCATATGCACACGTTAGTAAATCCCTATATATAATTTAAATACTATTGATAGTCATTTTTATATTTAGTTAACTCTTTAAAAAAATTATAAGAATATTATTATATATAAAATGTAAACTGTCCATATTTTTTTTTTAATTATTATGAAGCACTTTTTTTTTTTTTTTTATAATTCATTTATTCTAGACTCTTTGGTTTTTGTACTTAATAACTCACTTAAATGAATACTTATGATGTGGTCCAACATTTGGTTCTAAAATTAGGAAATAAAACTCTTTAAAAATAAAAAATTTATAACACATAGCACAAAATTGGAATTTTAATTTGGAATTCTAATTTAAGCTTCTATCAGCTTCACCTATTATTATTATTATTATTATTATTATTATTATTATTATTATTATTATTATATAGTAATTTACTCATGCAATGCACGGATAATGTTGTAATGTTTTATATAAGTTGCTTTTGGAAAATGTTGAATATATATTGGGGGGCCCAAATATTTGGCAACCCCGACCCACTCCATATCAAGCCCAAGGCCCATGCCGAGGACAATTCAGAATCCGAGGATGAGTGGAGGAGGCCCAAGTCATCAAGGAACTTCGCCGAGGACGACCATGTCATCGGCATCCTCGACAGGCCGACATTGAAGAAAGGGAGTTGTCATCCACACATTAAGTGTACGCAACCGACACTCTGGCCGCATTAATGGTAAATTGACCATTGAACAGCGATGCCTTGGTTACTTCAACTAACAGAAAGCCTGCAAAAGTGACTGATGGGACAAGCCCTCAAACACCGATTCAGATGACCGACAAATGGACGGCAAAGATCAACTGAACAAGACTATATAATAGAACGAATCCCCAAGGGTTAAGGGATTCGAGGGTTTTCGGGGTGTTCAAGGACAACCCTTGTATTCATTAGTTCTAAGGGAAGAGCTCCTCGGACTAGGCCGAGGATGAACTTTCCCTTAGAACACTTAGCCAAATCTTAGTTGTTGATCCTGTAAACCCTCATTGACTGTTGTATCTTTCACCAATGCCTAGTCCTTCTATCCACTCTCTACAAATTCATTGTACAGGGTTGCCTAGACTCAGGTCCACTCATCCCCAGGAGGGAAGTGCCCAAACTGGCCGCCTACAATTGGCGCCGTCTATAGGTAGGACTTAAGCATTAGCAAGTGCGACGGTTGGTGTGGAAATATCAATAACACCCCTTTCAAGTTCACAAAAAAAAAAAAACAATACAAACAACGACAACATACTCATTCATAAGACAATCATCACAAAGAAATGAAAGATGCACAAAGTAAAAGAAACGAAATGGGGCTCCTTCTTTATTAAGTGAAGAAAGGTTACATTATACAACAAATGCCCAAGTAGGTTTTTTCTAAAGCTAACTACGAAAGTGAATGCCCAAACAGGCTTATTCTAAAGCTAACTACCAAGGTAAATGCCCAAGCGGGCTTGTGCTGAAGCTAAAAGAAAAAGAAAAAGAGAAGGGCCTAGGCAGGCATGTTTTAAAGACAAGCCAAGTGTTGGAGGGAGAGGTGGAGACAGGCCTATTTTAAGACCGTCCACAGCTCCCCAACCAACACTTGCGGCGCCTTGAAGGAAAAGAAAGAAGAGGTTGCAACGCCTGACGATTCCACCTCAAGGTTTCTTCTGGTTTCCCTTCTAGTCCTACGACGACCGGGAGCCGGCGAATCACTACCAGCTTGGAGAGCCGGCAAATTTGCACGCAAATGAGAGCCGTTACGTTCCTTTCGGATCCCCCTCCAAACTGCAAGGGGAGTCCCATCTCTGACTAGGTTGAAAAGAAGGAGGATCTTCGGCCTCTGCCTATTCCACCTCCATTGTGTCGTCCAGGATTGGAGTGGCATCCTCGGCTCATGAAGGGGGCTCAGCTTTCTCAACCCCGCCCTTTCCCAAGGCCACTCCATCCCCTCAGGCACCGGTCGCTATTTTGGCAAGCATTTGTGAATACCCCTATTGAACCCAAGTGTTTGTGAAATTTGAAGAAAAGACTACCCCAAAGTGCCTTATATAGGAGGCAAGAGCTGGTGAAAGCTAGCCCGCACAGAATCCTAAGGAGAAATTACCGAAGGTATTAACTCCACCCAATTTCCAAGGAGTTTATCAGCCGCTAGATCCTCGTAAATCCGCAAGGATATTAATGAGGAGGCGCCTCGCGCACCAAAGCGTCAAGCGCGTTACTTGAATAGCCCAAAAGGCGCCTCGTAATCAGAAGAGGCTCACCGGACGAAGGGGCTAAACTGAAGAAGGGTCCCCCCTCGGCGAAGCAAGCTCAAAGCCGCCATCACTCTAGGGGCAGACTCCCCAACGCTGAGGATGAGCTCCCTAGCTCCAAGCAGTCTAGAAGAACTAAGTGCTAGACAGAACCAAGGTCTTGCATAGTCCTCGAACTCAAACCTATGGGGAAACTAGTTACTTCAGAAGACAAGTGTTAGACAGAACCAAGGCCTTGCATGGTTCTCAGACTCAAGCCTCTGGGGAAACTAACTACTCAAGAAAAACTAAGTACTAGACAAAACCAAGGTCTTGCATAGTCCTTGGACTCAAACCTATAGGGAAACTAATTACTTCAGAAGACAAGTGTTAGACAGAACCAAGGTCTTGTATAGTCCTCGGACTCAAGCCTCTGAGGAAACTAACTACTCAAGAAGAACTAAGTACTAGACAAAACCAAGGTCTTGTATAGACCTCGGACTCAAACCTATGGGGAAACTAGCTACTTCAGAAGATAAATGTGAGACAGAACCAAGGTCTTGCATGGTCCTCAAACTCAAGCCTCTGAAGAAACTAACTACTAAAGAAGAACTAGGTACTAGACAGAACCAAGGTCTTGCATGGTCCTCGGACTCAAACCTATGGGGAAACTAGTTACTTCAGAAAAACCAGGTACTAGACAGAACCAAGGCCTTGCATGGTCCTCGAACTCAAGCCTATAGGAAAACTAGTCACTCAAGAAGAACTAAGTGCTAGACAGAACCAAGATCTTACATAGTCCTCGGACTCAAACCTATGGGGAAACTAGTTACTTCAGAAGACAAGTGTTAGACAGAACCAAGGCCTTGCATGGTTCTCGGACTCAAGCCTATGGGGAAACTAACTACTTCAAGAATTAAGTACCAGACAGAACCAAGTCTTGCATGGTCCTCGGACTCAAGCCAATGGAGAAATCATTCACTCACGAAAGACCAAGTGTCAGGCTGAACCAAGGTCTTACATGGTCCTCGGCGTCATACCTATGGGGAAACTAGTCGCTTCAAGGGAATCCAAGTACTAGACAGAACCAAGGTCTTGCATGGTCCACGAACTCAAACCTATGGGAAAACTAGTCACTTCAGGAAGATCTAAGCACTAGACAAAACCAGGGTCTTGTACTGTCCGCGGACCCAAACCTACGGCGAGGCTAACCACTTTGGTTCTAATAATGAGCACTGCAGAGGATAGTGACCTTTCCTACGATGGAATCTCTAGACCAAGCCCATGAGCATCACTTAAAGCATCAGTGTGGTAAGCTGAAGCGCAATTAAAGCCAAGATTGTACAAGTAAAAAACAAAAATGATAATACAAACAGGAAAAGTAAGAGAAGATAAAATATGCACTTCACTGAATCTTTAAAAATTTACACAAGGCAAATATGCCATTACAATACTAAAAACAAAGCAAAGGCGCAGCGGAAGATCATTCCTTCGGCTCCATCTCAACTCCTCCCTCAGGAGGCTGGGCAAAAGAAGTCTCTGGGTCCTGATAACCCTCGCTTGGGATCACAGCCTAAAGAGGGTCAGCTGGATGAGATATCTCCCCAACATGAGGGGCTTGGACATCAGCTAAAGGGTCCGCAGCCTCCCAAGGCACATTCGCAGTGGGACCCTTACTTGTCTCCACGGCCCTAGGAGGATCAGCTTCCTTGGCGGGCTCGCCCGAAGTAGTAGTAGCCTGGGCATCCTCACCAGGAACAGCCCCAACTCCCTCAGCAGCAGCCTCGAACTCAGAGCTTGAAGGGACAACCTCGCAGATGGCAAGGGGATAATATACACTCTCCACCTTTCACAGGTCGGACGAGGCCTCAACCCCAGCTTGTTTAAGGGCCTCACTCCAAGCCTAGGAGTAGTAAAGTGTGCATACCCCAAGCACTTGGGCTCTAAGGTTGTCTTCTGTCTCAGCTACCCTTGTCTCATAGGCCTCTTGCGCGGCCTTGCCTTTGGAAGCCTCAGCCTCGGCCCTGGCAAACTCAGCCTCTTCCTTGGCTTTCAGAGCCTCGTCCCTGGCAGACTCCGCAGTGCCTCTAGCCCCCTCTGCCTCAAGCACCCTCTTTTCGAGGGTCGCAATCTCCTCTTTGGCGACCCTTAGCTGATCCTCCGCCTTAAGCAGGCACTCAGATTAATCTAAGGCCAGCTTTCAGCAGCAGCAAAGGCCGACTCGGCAGTGTCTTGAACCCTCTTCATCTCCTCCAACTGGTCCATCGCCTTTGAAAGATCGGCCTTGGAGGCGTTGAGGGTCCGCACAGCGTCCAACAGTTTGGTACGCTCCGAGCCCGCGACCTTGCTTTGGCTACTGGCCATATCCTCCAACCTAAAGGTAGTCTAGATAGCCTGCCAATTGAAACCAATGCGCAACAGATAAAGAGCTAAGAAACAAGAAGATAAGATTTGCCAGGCCAGGACAAGGACCCAAGGACATCAAAATCCTCCTCCCCGCCCGAGGAGCCAGGCAGCAGAATTTTAAGGGGCTATTGTGGGGCCCAAATATTTGGCAACCCCGGCCCACTCCATATCGGGCCCAAGGCCCATGCCAAGGACAATACAGAATCCGAGGATGAGTAGGGGAGGCCCAAGTCATCAAGGACCTTCGCCGAGGACGACCATGTCCTCAGCAGGCCGACATTGAAGAAAAGGAGCTGTCATCCACACATTAAGTGTATGCAACCGACACTCTGGCCGCATTAATGGTGAATTGACCATTGAACAGCGATGCCTTGGTTACTTCAACTAACAGAAAGCCTGCAAAGGCGACTGATAGGACAAACCCTCAGACACAGGTTCAAATGACCGACAAGTAGACGGCAGAAATCAACTGAACAAGACTATATAATAGAACAAATCCCCAAGGGTTAAGGGATTTGAGGGTTTTCGGGGTGTTCAAGGACAACCCTTGTATTCATTAGTTCTAAGGGAAGAGCTCTTCGGACTAGGCCGAGGACGAACTTTCCCTTAGAACACTTAGCCAAATCTCAGTTGTTGATCCTATAAACCCTCATCGACTGTTGTATCTTTCGCCAATGTCTAGTCCTTCTATCCACTCTCTACAAATTCATTGTACAAGGTTGCCTGGGCTCGGGTCCACTCATCCCCAACAGGGAAGTGCCCGAACCGGCCCCCTACATATATATATATATATATATATATATATATTATAGTATAATTTTTATAGAACTTTATTAGTAATGAGTTCATCATAAAAAGTAATATTTATAAATTGCACACACATATCCATTATAATTATTCTATTGAAATAATGAGAAGAAAAAAAAAAAAAAAAACTACTACTTTGGAGGAATATTATAGAATAAAATTTGATGTACAATGTGTATTTCTCTTTCTACTTAATTCTAAAACAAAATACACATTCCAAACACCTACATGACAATGGTAGTGGCCTCTTAGATTTTTCTCTTTCCTTCTCTTACAAATGTTTTGTCAATCTTAGATCTTTTATTTTAGTAATAGAGAAACAGTGCATTTCATTTAACAATCCACAACATTTTTGTGTCTCTCTATCTCTCCCAAGGCCTTATCTAATTAGTTATATTAATCCTTAATATTTTTTTCTTTAGTTTTTAATATAACCTACCTGCTATCCTCAAAACACACCTTATGTAGACCAAACAATAATAAGCTCTAGGAGGCTTGCATGTAAAACACATGTAATAGTTCCTTAATTTTGCAACATTTCAAAAATTAAGTATCTAGGAACACAAAGTTATATTTAGAGCAAAGTCCTAGTAATGCGTTCGACAATGGCAACAATAGATTTTCTTATATATTGAAAGAGATGGGTTCAAGTTACACCTGGTGTTACTTCATAAGACTTACATCTTTTTTAAGCCGTAGATTTCTAGAAGATCAAATGGTTAAAAGAAAACTCTATTATTCATCATTATATCGTTAAATACTTTCCAAATTAATAGCATCCTCATTATCTCTTTCCTTATTAATTGCTAATTGTGTTTCTTTTTTTTTTTTCCTCTCTCTTTAGTCTTTATTAAGTCCTTTCACTGTAATCTTTTTTTTTTTCTTCTCCTGCAATTCATCAAACGTTTCTACCCTCATCTTTCTAACCTTTCCTTACTTCAGTCAATTTTTTACTCCCTCAAATAAAACCTCTATCACTTTCCTCATCTTTTTAACAAAATGTTTAAGACCATGAATTCTTATAAATAACTTCTAATTATTTTTAGTTTAGGTTCCTTGTATCTTGCGTTCCAATTTTATTTACTTGATTTTTTAAATGTTTGTTGATTTGCAAACAACCTCGTCACCTAAAATACAATCTGATTATTTTATCATTAAGGACAGACTTGTATATGGTGTGGTTGTCGGATATATTTTATCACTAAGGATAGATTTCTAATCCAAACTAATGTACCTCTAAAATTGACACAACCACGTTAGAGTGAGGGTTCAATGGGTAATACTAATCCACAAGCAGCTTCCTAATCCTAATTTTATATCACTCAGGTGCCACAATGTACCACTTAATTACGTTGATGGCAAATCAACCATATTGTTACTAAAGATCCATGAAACTCCAGTGCATCCAACTAATTAATTTTGTAGAAGAATATCAATGAGTTCAATAAAAGCATCCGATTCTCTCACACATTTTTGAAACTTTACTCCAAAGAGGTCTAAACTCCATTCGTTGTTGCACAAGACCACAAGACATGAATCACAGTTTGATTTTGCAGGAGGAAATTTTCGAAGTCTGTGGTTGGATATCGAATTAATATAGGCTTCTATTTTTATGATTTAATCATTTTTTATGTTTTATTGTAATTTTTGTAATTCTAGGAGTTAGGGTAGAAAGATGAGGGTAGAAACGTTTGATGAATTGTAGGAGAAGGAAAAAAAAAAGATTACAGCAAAAACCCTAGCCTCCCTTAGAGCTATTGATTGCTTCTGAAAGAATTCACATTAATTTTACCAATTTAATATTTCAAAAAAAAAATTAATCTAAACTCAACCAAAACAAGCGTGCATCAACCTCACTAAATTAATTAAAATTTTCAAAGATGATAGTCTCATCTCTACATGTAGTGAGCCTCTATCCTCACTACATTAAATTTCAATGTTGATAAAATATTGAGGCTAATGTATATGTATGAAAATAATAGATAGATAAACTAACAAAAGTATAGTTTTTTGGATTAGTTTAGCTAAATATTTGAGGAGACTAATGTGACTGTTTTGAGTCAACTAACTTTAGCTAGAAGATTACCTAAGGATTCAAAGAAGAGAATCTTAATATTTTTTAGATTATTGAGGTAAACACCTTAGAAATCCCTTTTAGCATTGATCTTGTGATTTAAAAATAGCTAGCCCCTAGAATAAATTATTCTTAGTAATTTTTTGACACATCATTTTTTGTAAATTGAATTAATTACGATAAAATTTAGGTTTTGTTAGATTGTTCTTGAGGAGTTGCTTTAGTTTTTTTAGTAGACAACGAAGGATATAGTAATATTTTCCTTAACTAGTTGTATTTTACTTAAATTAAAATGTTATGATTATTAATTATTTCTTTGTCTTTCTTACAAATTTTTATTTATTTTTCCAAAATCAATTTAAAGAAAATAATTTGAATTTCTTCTTTATTGAAATATTACAAATGTGTATTTTTTTTTTTTTAATTGGTTATCTAGAAAGTTTTCATTTTTTTTATCAATTACTAGATGAAGTTTGTGTAAATTTTGGAAATGAACCAAGAATTTGACTAAAATATATGTTTGAATTGTGATTTTATGATATCTGATTTTTGGATTTTATTAATTTTACTTGTATATGTGTTTGATTTAGTTAGTTGGAATTTGGTTACTTACTGAGTTGTCAAATTCACCCCCTCCTCCCCCTTCAGATTTAGGGTTTTTGTTGTTTAGTATTGTATTCACTCTAGTTTTTGGGTTTTAATTTCCACGGATACTTTATAGATTTTTTGTTGATTTAGTTTTTGGATTTTATTTGATGTCTTTTTTATTTGAGGATAATTACAAATTTGTAAGAAGGCCTTACATATTTCTAAGGTAAAAGTTTTATAAGTCACCGTTATCTTAAACATACCTTATTCATTGGGTTGGGGACAAGATAAATATATTGTTGAATAGATAACTTATTAGGTCAATTCTATCTGCCATTAATGTAAGTATATCTTTCACACATGAACAAACATGAACCTTTAATGGTAAGTTTGTCAACCATTGTGAACATATATATTTTAGCCAAGAGACATGATTTTAACCAACCAGAAAAGCATCATTTTAGTGATACGATGTAAAAAAAAAACCCAAGCCAAAAGGTATTGTTCTTAAACAACTTCTCATTCAAATGAAACGACCTTTATTTATATATATATATATATATATATATATATAAGTATATGACTTTTAGGGGGGAAAAACACACTTAAGACATTGATTTGTTTTGAAAAACATTTCGAGAGCGACTGACACTTGTTTGAATTTTCCCTTCTTTTCCTTACCTTTGAGCCAACATTCACTAACTTAATTCATATAAAAATAAATAAATTCTGACAATATCTAGGATAGAGGTGTTTTTCTTTTCACCCTTCACTTTCCACCTTTGTATTCTTCATTCTATTCATATGTATGTTATTGTTGCCACTCATTTCTCAATATGTCATCCTATTGAATAAAAATCATTTATCCCATTAAGAGTTGTTGAAAAAGTAAGGATGAGTTATCTCGGTAAGATATGAGGGCATGCAAAGTAGCTTGGTCAAATCTTGAGAAACTTGTCATAACTAACTAAGTTCTCCCTAACTTATCATTAAGAAAAGTTTAGGTTTTCCCACACCGTGGTTTCTCTGGCTGCTAGAGTTTTCCCACGCCGCCTATAGAATATTGTCCCTTTCCTAAGTTTAGGTTTTTGTACCCTCCAGAGTACTCTTAATCTGGTAGGAAGGATCGTTTGCACGTGTTTTGTTTCTTGTTGGTGTGCTCTTTTCCGATGTTAGGGGTATAGTTTATCGGGAGCCAGAGACTTTCTATCATGGCTGGTTTGGAGAACTTGTGGTCTCGGTTTACTTTGGACGACGAGGAGGAGTTTGGGGCGGAAGTACCAACACCGGTGGAAGAGACGGTACATCGGTTGGCTGGCCGGTTTTTTACGAAGCGGACGCTGAATGTAGAGTCCGTTGCACGCACTTTCAAACCACTGTGGAAGCCCACTGGAGAACTAAAAATCCGAGATCTTGGTGACAATATTCTCCTATTTGAATTCTCAAATACGCTAGACCTTGCTCGGGTTCTTGAGTTTAAGCTGTGGACATTTGATAAAAATATAGTAGTGTTCAGAGAAGTGGCTGAAGTGGAGGAAGTCCCCTCGTTGGAATTTTTTAGGGTTAACTTTTGGATCCAGATGCATAATCTCCCACCAACAAGTCTCAACCAAGCTACAGGGGAGGCTATTGGTAATTCTATTGGAAAGGTTATTGATGTAGCTGACCCAGAGGATGATGGGGAGGGTGGAGAGTTTCTCCGGGTACGCATATCCATAGACATTACAAAGCCACTCGCGAGATGCCGTAAGCTTTGGTCCGGAGGGAAGCAGTTAGGGTGGGTGGGACTCAAGTATGAACGCCTTCCCAATTTCTGTTATTGGTGTGGGTGCCTAACACACGGCGAAAGAGACTGCGAACTATGGCTTAGGAGTAAGGGCGGTTTGAAGAAGGACGAATAGCAATTTGGGGATTGGATGAGGGCGGAACTGATTCGATCTTCAAGGAAATCAGTTGCAGTAATTCAGGGGCGTGTTCGGAGCCAGGCACTGTGGTGGAGAAAGCCAGGTAGCAAGGAAAAAACTTCATCTACAAACTCTGTGCACGGGTCAGAAGCAGGTTCAGAGAATGAAACAGTAGTTGGGGATGCGGTCAGTTCTTTTCAGGAAGTTACTATGGAAGAGGCAGTCCCATTCAAGCCGGTCCAAGAGAGGGAAGAGTTTTCAAAAAATGGTAGGGCCGTAAATAGTATTTCAACTGGTGGAAACACTGATTGTTTGGCAAAAAGCATTCAAGGGCTATGTGTAGCTAAATAAGATGCTAGGGAACCTTCTTTGGGACATATGACCCCACCCACTTTTAATGGGTTGGTGGACCTTAATAGTAGCCATGCAGAAGAACATCACGTAAAGGCTCCATTGGGAGATAGCACAAACCAGTTAAGTCCCTTATCTCAATCTACTTCCCTCAAAACTTTTAAGAAGATTGCTCGTAAAATTGTGCCTAGGAAGGAAGGGGTGTCAAATGAAAGTGTACTGGTAAAACGTTCTGTTATGATTTCTACAGAAGCACAGGGGGTTAAAAGACAGCGGGTGTTGGCTGAAGGAAAGAAATCCAAGGAAAATATTCAGGTGGAGACTGGTTTCCAGTCCCACCCAGCCCAATGAGTTGCCTTAGCTGGAACTGTCGTGGGCTTGGGAACCCACAGACAGAAGCCGAACTGGTTGCTTTGGTTGGCAACAAAGATCCCAAAATGGTTTTCTTAATGGAGACAAAATGTGAGAAGTCTACAATTAAGAGAATTGGTAGGAAGATACAGCTTTTAAATAACTTTGTTGTTCCACGGGTTAACAATGGAGGGGGCTTAGCACTACTATGGAAAGCAGATTTTCAGGTGGATGTTCAGTCTCATTCTGAACGTCATATTGATGCCATTATTGATCATGGAGTTGATGACGCTTGGCAATTCACGGGTTTCTATGGTGACCCTAATACCGCCAGCCGGGAAGACTCCTGGTCTCTACTTCGGGATCTTAGCAGTCGTTTTTCTTTTCCTTGGATTTGTTTAGGTGATTTTAATGAGATTTTGTTGGCAGAAGAAAAGCAGGGTTGGCTTGACAGACCAGAAAGACAAATGCAATCCTTTAGAGATGCCTTAGATTTTTGCCGGCTGAAGGATTTGGGTTTCAGTGGATTCCCCTTCACTTGGTGTAATAGGAGGCCGGGAACTCATAATGTGTGGATTCGTTTGGATAGGGGAGTAGCTACTGTGAACTGGATGTTGCGGTTTCCAGCGACCCGTGTCCACCACCTTGATGCCTTTCATTCTGATCACAAGCCTTTATTGTTATGCACGGACTCAGAATTTAAACGTTTCTACTGAAAAGGTCGTCCATTTAGATTCGAAGCGATGTGGATAAAAGAAGAGTCATGTGAAAATGTGGTTCGGGATTCATGGGGTGCTAGCAATGAGGCTGCCTTAGTCACGGGTTTCAATCAGAAAATCTTTATATGCCAAGAAAAATTGAAGGAGTGGAACCGGTCCACCTTTGGTCATGTCTGAAACACTCTCACAAAAAAATTGAAGGAGTTGCAATTTGTGGAGGAATCGAGTGGGTATACTACAAACCCAAACCATGTATACAAGCTGAGAAGTGATATTGAAAAGTTGAAAAGGAGGGAGGAGTGCATGTGGAAGCAAAGGGCAAGAACAGCATGGCTGAAGGAGGGCGATCAAAACACTCGGTATTTTCACTGCCGAGCTAGCCAAAGGAATAAGAGGAATTATATTATCGGATTAGAAAATGAGGCTGGTTTGTGGATGGAAGACGAAGCTGAGATGGGCAAAATTGTGGAGAGATATTTTCAGGATATGTTTACTACTTCTCAACCAGATAGTTTTGATACAATCTTGGATGGGATAGAACCGGCGGTGACAGCTGAGATGTGTGCAGCCCTTGACCGTGAATTTCAGGCAGAGGAAGTGGACCAAGCTCTTAAACAAATGGCACCCCTTACTGCCCCGGGTCCTGATGGTATGTCTCCTATTTTCTATAAGACTTATTGGCACATAGTTGGAAAGGATGTAACTACCCTAGTTTTAAATGCTTTAAACTCTGGTGTGATTCATGAGTCTCTAAACCCCACTTTTATATCTCTCATCCCAAAAATAAAGAACCCAAAAAAAGTCTCTGATTTTCGACCTATCAGTCTCTGTAATGTGGTTTACAAACTGATTTCTAAGGTGTTAGTTAATCGGTTGAAAAAAATCTTGTCAAATGTGGTCTTCGAATCCCAAAGTGCTTTTTTAGCTGGCAGATTAATTTCAGACAATGTGTTGGTTGCTTTTGAAACACTGCACTACCTGAAGAGGAAAACCCAAGGTAAATTGGGCTTTATGGCTTTAAAACTTGACATGAGTAAGGCATATGACCGGGTTGAATGGGTTTTTCTGGAGAAAATAATGAAGAAATTGGGTTTTACTGATAAACTGGTGAATCTCATTATGTCATGTTTAACTTCAGTTTCTTTTGCTGTTTTGCTCAATGGCCAACCAGTGGGAAATATTAAGCCAACTAGAGGGCTCAGACAGGGTGATCCTTTATCGCCCTACTTATTTCTACTATGTGCAATGGGATTACAGGGGTTGTTAAAAAAGGCAGAAGCAAATGGGGATATCAGAGGTGTTTCTATATGCAGGAATGGCCCTCGGGTTTCCCACTTATTTTTTGCTGATGATAGTATCCTGTTTTGTCGAGCAAAGGAGGAGGAGTGCCAAAAGATCCTTGATTTACTCTCGATCTATGAACGAGGGTCGGGCCAAAAAATAAATAGGGACAAGACCAACATTTTCTTCAGCTCCAACACTCAACCAAATATGCAAAACCGGATTCAAAATATCCTAGGTGTGCCTGCTATTCGCCAATATGAGAAGTACTTGGGGCTACCTGCATTGGTAGGCAGAGCGAAGAAACAAAGCTTTGCCTACATTAAACAAAGGGTATGGAGAAAGTTACAAGGGTGGAAGGAGAAGCTCCTCTCTCAAGCGGGTAGGGAAATTTTGATTAAATCTGTCATTCAGGCCATCCCTACATATACGATGAGTTGTTTCAAACTTCCTAGGGGGCTGATTAAGGAGTTGGAAACACTCATTAGGAAATTTTGGTGGGGGTATGATGGTAACAGTAGGAAGGTCCATTGGGTGAAATGGGAAAAGCTATGTGAAGATAAGGAAAAAGGAGGTATGGGTTTTAAGGACATTGAGAAATTCAATGATTCTTTGTTGGCGAAGCAAGTTTGGCATATGATAAATAACCCGGATTCACTATGCCATAGAGTCTTTAAAGCAAGATTTTTTCCCGATTGTTCGATACTTGAAGCCAAGGAGTCTACTACTGGATCCTATGCATGGAAGAGCATTTTAAGTGCTCGGGATGTAATTCGAAAAGGGATGGTGTGGAGGATAGGGAATGGGAGCTCTGTCAGAATCAAGGAAGACAAATGGTTGCCGGTAAAAGCCCACAGATCTATTGTTTCACCTATACCCACTATTGAGCCGGGTGCAAGAGTGAGTATTCTCATCAAGGCCGAGACAGGTGAGTGGAATACTCCTGAAATTCAGCGCCTGTTCTTGCCTCACGAAGCAGCCACTATTTGTGGCATCCAATTGAGTGCCAGACTACCACAGGACCGGATTATATGGGGCCTTACTCCCTCTGGTACTTTCACAACTAAGAGTGCTTATAAACTTTTAGTTTCCCATGCTTCAACTAACCTTGCAGGTACCTCTTCGTTGGCACCACAAAACAAGTTCTGGAACGATCTCTGGAAGCTAAGAGTTCCCAATAAAATAAAACACTTTGCTTGGCGGGCGTGTAACAGTTCTCTCCCAACCATGGTCAATCTTCAACACAGACATATCTCTATCCTGAATACATGCGAAGCGTGCAAGACTCAGCCTGAAGATGAATTCCATGCCCTCTGGTCCTGTTCGAAGCTTGCTGAGGTGTGGAGACCCCTAAACTGGACCCAGCAAGCTGCCGATGCACAGGTTTCTAGCTTCAAGGATTTGGTGGAGATGTTCATGCAGACCGACGAAGACTATAGGAAGGAGATTTTCATCACCGTTGCATGGCTTCTGTGGAATCGTCGCAATGCCTCCAGAGTGGGACGGCCCACTCAACCCCTGCACAAGATCACCCAAATGGCAGGAAGTCTTCTTCAGGAATTCCTAAGTGCTCAAGAGCCCGCCAGAGTTAATCCCGAGCCAACTCCGATCCAGCAACTCCAACAATGGCGCCCACCTGATGCGTATTGTTTCAAGGCCAACTTCGATGCGGCAGTGTTTAAGTCAGAAAACTTGGCTAGTCTAGGTGTCGTGATTAGGGACTGGCGTGGGGAGGCTATTGGTGCATTAACTATGTCAGTCCCCTTAGCTCAGACAGTGGTTGAAATGGAAGCACTGGCGTGTCGTAGAGCAGTGCAGTTTGCCAGGGAGATAGGCCTTACACAGGTCATGTTTGAAGGTGACTCGTCTACAGTCATCCAAGCGGTACAAGAGGGGTCCTCTGATGTCTTACCATACGGACATGTCATCGAGGATATCTGCGTGCTAGCCTTGGAGTTTCAGTTAGCTATGTTCACTCATGTTTCACGTGCTTGTAATGTTGTGGCTGATGCATTAGCCAAAAAAGCAAAAACTTGTAAAGGCACCCAGGTTTGGTTAGAAGAATTACCTGAGGATATAACCTCCCTTGCTGGTTTTGATGTTCACTGAAATTGTTAATTAGTTCGTTTATGAATAAATTGCCAGACTCGAATAGTCTGGTTTCTCAAAAAAAAAAAAAAAACTAAGTTCTCCCTAACCAAAAAAAAAAAAAAAAATGATTCTCTCAACAAAAAAAATGACAAAAATCTACTAATCATCACTTATATGGGAACGTATTAAAATTCAATTTATCACCATTGAAAACTCTAAACACTATTCCTAGCATCAAGGAATATTCTCCAAAATAAGGGGAGGCACTAAACACTATTCCTAGCATCAAGGAATATTCCCCCAAATAAGGGGAGGCATCACTGTTCAAATTTGGAACCCAAGCTACAATGAAAAAAATTTAAATTTAAATTTAAAAAAAAAAAAAAAAAAACACTCCACCCTTCTAAGGTGCATAAAAGGGGAGCAAGATCGACAAGGAAGTTGTGAACACTTTACTAAAAAAATCTCCATAGAAAACCTTTTATTTGTAAAAGGCCATTTTTAATTTAAGCATCAGGGAGTCCCAATTTACACATTGCCCGGCAAACCCTTAGTTTCTTTTCCAGTCTTTTGCAGGTGTGTGTACGAGGTCATACCAACTATCAATTGCAATGCATCATCAAGAGTATTCCATTACTCATACTTTGTCTCACTTTAAGTGTATTACTTTATGTTCCATAAATTATAATATCTTATTCTCTGTTTGTTTGTTTGTTATTTGATTCAATAAAAACCTGCTCACAGTCTTCTCTTCCTACTTTAAAAAAGGATGCTGCACTTCTTCTTCTTTTCTCTTTCCCCTTCCCCCCTTTTATTGGTAAGAATTTAACGTATCCATATCCTATTCTTCTGGACTATGGAGGATGAAAGTATCATACTAGTATCTGACTCAAAAACCATCACTAACCCAACATCTTGATCCAGTCAAAATTAACTCAGTACCCAAAAGGAAAGCTGTAAACTTCAATTTGACTTATTGTTGCCAAATACTATTATGATCTACGTAGAATATCCTTCATTCTATGGCCCATTGACTGGCTCAAGCCCTATGCCATCACTTTTTCTTTCTTTTTTTGGCTACAATTTGCCATCGCATATAGTACTAGCTTGCTCTCCAGCTTAATTACTACTGGTCCTAGTTTTCTATCTTTTTGCTTACAAGAGGAGGGTGACTGAGGAATTTGAACCCAAGTTCTCTTCTATAGGAGAACTGTACAATGCAATCATGTTATGATCATCGTCACCTTAGCATGAATTTTAATGTAAAATTTATGTCTAAACTCTAAAAATACTTTTTGGGCTCGATATCTATCTTATATTTGAATGGGAGATGTAAATTCTGACCACCCGTTTCCTCTCCTCTTCCACATCTTCGTCTGCTCCAAGCAAATCCTTAAGATTAATTTGAATTAATTGCTTGATTGTCTTTCCATTATTGTTGTTGTTCTTATGCCACTCATCTGTTAATCCATTCTGGGTTCGACAGGCCAAGGCTAATTTGTTAAGCTGTTTAAAGTTACTTTAGGAATAAGGAGATAATTTAAGGAAGTAGCAAAAATCAGCTTATTATCAACAATGCATTAGAACACATGTACATTTATAAAATAGAGGAGAATAACCAAAAGGAAGTAATACTTTTTTAGACTTAGACTGAGTGCATACACAGGTAATTGGTATAGCCAATAAAGCCAAAGAAATTACATAAATTATTATCACACACTTAAGAAAACCCAATTTAGAAGATGTTTTATGAACCCCAAATCATCACAATGGCTAGAACGGTCACTCCAAGAAGCACAGCAAGAAATTTGTAGAATGGAGTGTCAAAATAACATTCAGATTGGGGTGTGTAGCCTTTTGCCATAAGATGGTTGATGGCAACATAGACGAAAACCCCACAAGCAAGGCCCATTGAGATAGCATAGATCCAATTAGCTGTTTGTCCTTCAGTTGTGGCATCAATAGCAATGCCAATCCCAACTCCAACAGGGCTAGATATAGCAAAAGCAAATGAATAAGCCGCAGTTGACAGAAATGGCCTCTTTGGTAGCATCCTGAGCAATGCTATCCCCATTGAAATGGCTGCAAAGACTTTGTGCAAGGATATTGTCCACAGATTCTTCCATGCATCAGCCTCAGTAGCTGAAATTTAGTTGGGAGGGGTTGTAGTTAAGTTAGCTAAACGAAAACGCTACTCATTTAAACTAGCAGACCGGAGATATGGGTTTTGATTCTTTTGAAGCAAATTCAGGTTTATGGGTTTTACAGGAGCTAATAACAACATACAATAATAACAAATTATGAAAAAAGACTTAGTAAAACAGAAAAAAGATGGATCTAGAGGCCAAAATGGCCAAATACCACTTATTTTTGAAATTTTTAGGAAAAAAACACTGTTTCGGAAATAAATAGGAAACTACCACTTTTTCAAGAACTCGAGTTTCAGAAACTCGAGTTCCTCTCAATTTTGCCACCATCGCGCTGCTGAGCTGGAATTTGCGCGATTAAAAAAAAAATTATCTGGTACTCGAGCTTGGTAAACTCAAGTTCTATGCAACACAATACTCGAGTATACTAGGCTCAAGTACGTTTTATAAATAAAATGGAGATAAAAAAATTTACACAGTACTCGAGTTTACCAAACTCGAGTACTGTGTAAATTTTTTTTTTTTTTTTTTTTTTTGTTTGGGGATAATCGACAAATAAACATAAATATAAAAGTAAGTGGCTTTTTTTATGTTTTTATTTATTTAAACAGAAGCATTGTAAAATATAGAGATTTTAATTTCAAAATATGAATTTAATTTCTACATTAATTAAAATTGTTCATTGTTTTCTCATAAAAATTATTCACTATTTTTTGTATAAACTATTTATACGATTTTGCATAAAATTATTTTCTGTTTAGCATTATTTAAGAAATTGTTCACTCTCTTTTCTGCATAAATTATTTTCTATTTACTGTTTAAAAAATTGTTCACTGTTTTCTCATAAAACACCTAGTGAAATCGTGTTTTCTAAATTTAAACACCAAATCTGAATGCTTTTTCATGTTTGAATTTAACAATAATCGAATATATTTTTCTGCATTGATAAAATATGTTTCTACATTAATAAAATTTCCTCTCTGCACATCATATTTACTGTATATACAAATCTACTTACTGCATTCATAAAATCTGTTTTTTGCATTAATTAAAACTGTTCACTGTTTTCTCATAGAAATTGTTCACTATTTTCTGCAAAAACTATTTCTAGCATTCTGCATAAAATTATTTTCTGTTCAGCATTATTTAAAAACTTGTTCACTCTCTTTTATGCGTATATTATTTTCTGTTTACTATTTAAAAAATTGTTCGCTGTTTTCTCATAAAACACCTAGTGAAATCGTGTTTTCTAAATTTAAAAGCCAAATCTGAATGCTTTTTCATGTTTAAATTTCACAATAATCAAATTTGTTTTTCTACATTGACAAAATCTGTTTCTAGGTTGATAAAATTTGCTCTCTACACATCATGTTTACTATATATTCGAAGCTGCTTACCGCATTCATAAAATCTATTTTTTGCATTAATTAAAATTGTTCACTGTTTTCTCATAAAAATTGTTCACTGTTTTCTACATAAACTGTTTTTAGCTTTGGCGCAGTTATTGCACTTAAATGGTTTTTGTTTTTTTTTAAATATGTAACCATATGAATAATGGAAAAACTCCATAAAAGAAAAATGAATGATTTGTATAAATCACCTAATGGTAAATGCCTCGAAAAATTCGAATTTGTAAAAAAGTTCGAATTAGTTAAATGTAGAACTGTTCATTAAGTAAAACTGTTTTCTATATTAAGTAAAATTGTTCACTATTTTCTGCATAAACTATTTCTAGTATTCTGCATAAAATTATTTTCTATTCAGCATTATTTAAAAAATTGTTCACTCTCTTTTCTGTGTAAATTATTCTCTGTTCACTATTTAAAAAATTGTGCACTGTTTTCTCATAAAACACTTAGTGAAATCGTGTTTTCTAAATTTAAAAGCCAAATCTGAATACTTTTTCATGTTTAAATTTCACAATAATCGAATTTGTTTTTCTGCATTGATAAAATCTGTTTCTACATTAATAAAATTTTCTCTCTACACATCATGTTTACTGTATATTCAAAGCTGCTTACCACATTCATAAAATCCATTTTTTGCATTAATTAAAACTGTTCACTGTTTTCTTATAAAAATTGTTCACTGTTTTCTGCATAAACTATTTTTAGCATTGGCGCAGTTATTGCACTTAAATGGTTTTTGTGTTTTTTTTTTTTTAAATATGTAACCATATGAATAATGGACAAACTCCATGAAAGAAAAATGAATGATTCGTATAAATCACCTAATGGTAAATGCCTCGAAAATTTTGAATTTGTAAAAAAGTTCGAATTAGTTAAATGTAGAAATTCGAGAAAAATCGATGGAAAATCAATGAACGTACCAAATTGTGAAGGTGTACATAAGATGTACAGATAGTCTAGACTTGTTGAGAAATTTGATTTCGTTGAAAGTACAAAATAATGAAAATTCAATGGAAAAGTATGTACGTTAGATGTATAGATCGTATGAATTTGTTTAAAAATTTGAATTCGTTGAATGTACAAAACTGTGAAAACTCAAGGAAAAATTGTGTACATTAGATGTACAAATAGTACGAATTTGTTGAAAAATTCGAATTCGTTGAGTGTGTAAAATCGTGAAAATTCAGTAAGTAGATTTGAATATACAGTAAATATGATGTGCAAAGAGCAAATTTTATTAATGTATAAATAGATTTTATCAATGCAGAAAAATATATTCGATTATTGTGAAATTCAAACATGAAAAAGCATTCAGATTTTGCGTTTAAATTTAAAAACATGATTTCACTAGGTGTTTTATGAGAAAACAGTGAACAATTTTTTAAACAGTAAACAGAAAATAATTTATGCAGAAAAGAGAGTGAAAAATTTCTTAAATAATGCTAAATAGAAAATAATTTTATGCAAAATCGTATAAATAGTTTATACAGAAAATAGTGAATAATTTTTATGAGAAAACAATGAACAATTTTAATTAATGTAGAAATTAAATTCATATTTTGAAATTAAAATCTCTGTATTTTACAATGCTTCTGTTTAAATAAATAAAAACATAAAAAAGCCACTTACTTTTATCTTTATGTTTATTTGTCGATTATCCCCAAACAAAAAACAAAAAAAAAAAAAAAAAAAAAAATTTACACAGTACTCGAGTTTGGTAAACTCGAGTACTGTGTATATTTTTTTTTATCTTTATTTTATTTATAAAACGTACTCGAGCCTGGTATACCCGAGTATTGTGTTGCATGGAACTCAAGTTTACCAAGCTCGAGTACCAGATAATTTTTTTTTAATCGCGCAAATTCCAACTCAGCAGTGCCACGGTGGCAAAATTGAGAGGAACTCAAGTTTCTGAAACTCGAGTTCTTGAAAAAGTGGTAGTTTCCTATTTATTTCCGAAACAGTGTTTTTTTCCTAAAAATTTCAAAAATAAGTGGTATTTGGCCATTTTGGCCTGGATCTAGATATGCTTGCCTAAAATACACAGTACAAATGTACTTGTTTACAATCTCTTACAAAGATGGTAGCTATGTGCTTCTAAAATTATTTATAGACTCAAGTGTGATATGGCTAGATATAAAAAAAGCAGTCTCTATAGGTCATTATACCAATTACAAAAAGAAAAGGACACTCAAATTCATAAAGAAGAAAAGCTATATTATATTGGATGATTTCTTCAAACCAAATCGCCATCCACCCTCCACTTTTCCCATCACAATAACTTAACACCACAAACTAAAGCAAGATGAAATTCGATGGACAAGGAAAAGAGACAAAAAAAGAAATATATGTATACACAATATGTATGAATATATCATTTTTACCTGAAACTCCCACAGCAATACCTTCAAATACTGAATGAAAACACAAGGCGAGGATGAGTAGTAAGGTGTCTCCAAAAGAGGTTGTCTTCAAGAACTCTGGGTTGACATCAACATGCACCTCTTTAGGTTGCTCCTTAGGTGTCCTTCCTTCTTCCAAAACCAGAACTCTAGCATCTCTTTTGCCACCGCTTGTAACATGAGCCACTATGCAATCAGCAAGCATGGTGAGAACATAACCTGCCGATGCTAACATGAATGCAAAAGGGTATGTTTTGGTCGTGAGGCTTGCAAAGGTCCCAGCTGAATCACTCAAGAAATGGATCAGAGAGGTTGCCAGGAAAACCCACCAGCAAATTGCGTTCCCAAGAGAAGAAAGCTTTCGTTCCATCGGAAAAAGTAAGGAGAGACCCCAAATGCAAAAGTGCTTACTAGTAGGATTATCAAGCACCATACTTTAACAAGAATCAAGTGCTTTGAGTGCAAATTTACTTGATCGCTGCTGCTCTGATCATTGCCACCTTGACCTTTGATGAGGGATAATTGGAGGACTAGGAGACCGAAAAGCAAAGTGGTTGACTTCAGTCTTTTCAAGGAAGAAATGGAAGCCATGGGTGGGGTTTAAAAAACTTTCTTGATATTGTTTTGGTTAGGTATGTCAGTTATATAACAATGTCTTTGAAAATAATACTACTTGGATCTATGCCACCGATTTTTTGTCTTTGTAGTACAGTTTTGACTTTGTGAAAGATTGCAGGATTGTACTACACACCCTTGAGGGTTAATAGACGGTCCAGCCAATAAACTTAGATTTTAAAATTAGACAAAAATGCAATTAACTTTTGTTGATTTTGGTGAAAAATTATTTTAATCCTTTAAGTTTCAAATTAGTTGTTTAAATGCAGTAATTTTATCACAAAATTATTTTAATTGGTTATTTTAGTACAGGAATTTTACCCAATAACCATTTTAGTTTTTTAAATTGGTTATTTTTAGTCATTTTTGGGAAAAGTTACCCGATTAAGTGAGTAATGATTTTTAGCAAAGTTATCAGACTAAAGTGACCAATTTCAAACTTAAAAAATTTTGGACAAAATTAGTGGGTGTAAATTATATTTTTGTCTTAAAATTATAATCAACAATGGCAATGGTTGATATTTACCTTATATTTGAATGGGAGATATGTAAATTCTGGCCACTCTTTTTCTCTCCTCTAGCTTCCACATCTTCATCTATTCCGAACATACCCTTTAGATTAATTTGAATTAATTTCTTAGTTTTCTTTCCATTCTAGTAGTTGTGTTTATGACACTCATCTCTGTCAATCAGTTTGTGAATCATGAAATCAAATCCACTCTGGCTTCAAACATGGCCAACGCTAATTTGTTAAGCCCTTTAAAGGTACTTTTTTTTTTTATTTGAGAAACACACACACATACAAAGAGGGAAAGAGATTCTGACACAAAAGCACACTACAACTCGACTCAAAAGTCATAGTAACTTTTAAGAGATGATGGAGTAAGTTATACCGCACACAACACACTCTCTAAAGCAAAAATTTAACTTCTTATTTATAATGCATTAGAAGACATACATATTAGCAACAACAACAAAATAGAAGACATACATAAAAATAGAAGACATACATGTAGAAAATATAAGAGAGTAATCAAAATTAAGGAAGTGATACTTTCTCAGACTTTAAGACTGAGTGCACACACAGGTAATTTGGTATAGCCAATAAGCCAAAGAAATTACATAAATTATATATTATCACACATTCACACCATCTGTACGTTTTTAGACCCCTTAAAACATAAGATGTTTAACCTAGTTATTTAGTCAAGTGATTACTTAGATAAATTATTTAGATATAGGTTAACATAATCAAATCATATAATGTAAGTAATGCGAAAATATAAAGAACACACAATATAATAACCTAGGAAAACCAAACGGGTAAAAAACCTAAAAATGATTTAACTTGTGAACGGTTTAGACCCCTTAAACTATAATCAGATTGCGTAGCCTAGATTAATTAGCCAAGTTGTTACTTAGTCAAATTATGAAATTCTAGGTTAAAACAATCACAAAATCATATCAAGCATATAAAACATATAAAGCAGCGGAAAATAAATAACACATGATATGATCACCCAGGAAAACCAAACCGGTAAAAAACCTGGGGAGGATTTTACCCACCGATCCTCAAGGCAAAACGGAATCCACTAAGAAAGAATTGAAGTTCTTACAAAAGGACTTACAAGCTCCCCGCTTGACTTCCTAATGCTACACACCAGTAGTAACTTCCTGACATGACCACGCGCAAGCTCCGAATCCACGGACTACTTCTTTCTTTGAACTCCTTCTTCAAGTACAAGCTCCTCACTTGTTTTTCTCTTTAAGCTTCAATGGCAGCAACCAAGTTGATCATCAAGATGTTGAAGTGATCTCAATCTTGAAAACCCTAAGCCTTGTGTAAAGGAAAGCTCATCTAGATCTCACAAGAGATTTACACAAAACCGCAATGTATGAGCAACAATACAACTTGTGCAACTCTGAAAAACGTAGCTAGGGTTTGCCTTATATACCTAGGGCAAAAACATAAAACCCTAAACGTTTAAAGAGTTAGGGCTGAGTTGGAATTCTGCAGAAAAACGCATCTAGGCCGACTTTCGATCGATCGAGTCTAACCTTCGATCGATCGAGCCAGGCCGAGAAGCCCCAATGCTTCTGCAGTCACTTGATTCCAACTTTACAATATTTAACCAACTTTGAGCAAACTTAAACAAGACTAAATACATTGTTTTGATCATGGTTTGCCAGCATTACATATTAGAGTTCTAAATACATAAAATCCTAGGACCTTAGAACCTAACAAACTCCCCCTTTGGCAATCCGTGACAAAACACACAATAAAAGCTCAAAGTTTACAAGTAAATAGCCCTTTACATAATAATGCTCATAAACAAAAGTTCAACCTAACTACTATCCATCGGTTGCAAGTGTAGACAGCAGCTTTGTTGAATCAACCTGAAATACTCAACAAACACATAAACGCATGTGTGGTAGCAAATAGTATATAAACAGGTATAATATTCTTGTAAGATTCACACAACACAAAATAAAGAAATATATCAATGAAGCAACTCATAAATATAAATCAATAAGCAGTGAATCATAAAGACAACAAGAATCAAAAGAAACATGTATATCAATATATCAATCAATGTTACTCCCCCTAACATGAACATCCCAAAAATGATATACAAAGTGAAGCACCTAGATACAATCTAAATAAACTCCACAAAAATATCCCATGCAAACAAAAAAATAATAATAATAACTCCCCCTAACACAAAAATCTCCCCCTATCAACAAAAACGCCTCTACAAGTCAAAAACTCTACTCCCCCTTTTTGGGACGGAATGCCAAAGGGCATCATAGACCATCATCAAAAGGAGGTGGTGAGGAAGAACGAAGATGCGCCAAATCCGCTCGCAGAGCACGAATCTCATCGAACAGATCCACCAAAAGCTGACCATGAGCCGCCTGAACGGTCATGACAGTCTCCAGAGTACGACGAACATCGAAGTCAGCCGTAGAAGGTGGAGGAACAGCAGCAGCACCTACAGAATCTGGAACAGCCTCACCAGCAGGACCTGTAGAAGAAGAAGGAGGAGGTGGAGCGCTACTAGAGGGATCAGACCTAGGGTGTTTAGAACCAGCTCGAAGATGAGCGGCCCTCTCTCTAAGAAAAGACGCACCTATAGGACCAATAACATGAACAGGCTCAGAAGCAGGGAAATCCTCTAAACCTAGATATAGTAAAATCCTATGAATGAAAATAGGATGGACAAGGGCATGGGCAGTAGATGAACTCCTATAAACTTCGTTCAAAGAACGAAGAAAAAGATGGGGAAAACTAATAGGAGCATCTGTGACAAGAGCGTATAGAAAAACACACCTCTCAAGAGGAATGGTGTGCAGATGAGAAATGGGCCAGAGTGAATGACAGGCTATCCTAAAGAATAGATAGGTAGTCTCAAGAAGCTCAGCGGTGGTGATCCGAGGATCAGAACCCCACTGGATAGAAGATCCAGTGATGTAGGACATGACATCACTCAGCTCAGGTGACTCATCATAGGGGTAAACAGGATCCCTAACCAACGGTACCTCTAGAGCATCAGCCACTACCTGAGGAGTAATGGAATACTCTACACCTCGTATCCAACTCCTAACTAGAGTGTTGGAATCATAGATGCGGACAGAGAGGTTCGAGAAGAACTCTCTAATCAAGGTAGCCGGAGGTGGAGGGTCAGACACGGTCAACAAAGGTAACCAACCCCTACACTCAAAATTTGCCCTAATGGCAGGATCTACCTCATCTAAACGAACAGAACGCTCAGCCCAAACCTTTCTATTAAGGTTTAAAGTTTCAAAAATCTCTTGGTTTTTCTCAGTGGGGAACCGCTCACTATCAAAGGATGGAGGGGAAGGAGTAGGAGTGGGAAGAGTCCTACGTGCTCTAGTCTTCCTAGGCATGGTGCTAAGGAAAAGGACAGAGACACAAAGAGAAAACCAAAAGAACAGAAAATAAAACCAAGGGCAGACTGCAAGTTAGCACCAAAAAAATATAGAATGAAAATCTATATGATGCATGAATCATTAATGATGGTATGATGCATGAACTAATGCAGTGATTAGGATCAAATTAAGTTCAATTTTCACAACATTGGCTTGAACATAGAGTTTCTTAACAAAAACCCTAAAAATTTGAGAACCACTTGAAAATTTTTGCAACAAATTGATGAATTAATCATTACATACCATTGGAAATAGTTCATAATAACCAATTGCATCAATTACACAAGCCAATTTCAACAATTAAACCCAATTGCACAGAAAGCCCCAATTCGGACCTATTATAAACCCTAGAAATTCAAATTTTCCACAAAACTCAAAATTGATCAAATTAATCTCGCAAGAACATGTTTATAGAGTGTCCCCAACAAAACCCATTGATCAAATGCAAACATATTGGTCCGAATCAACAAAAATCCCAAAAAGAAATGTCCGAAAATCTCCTTCTCAAATGCATGAAAAATGCATGAAATCAAGTAAATAAATTCAAAAGCAAGGGTATAAGAGACATACCGGCTTGAGGAGAGAGAGATTATGCAAAAAGTTCGGAAGAAAACGACAAAATCTTGAATCTTTTGGCTTGCCTCGTCGGAGAGAGAAAAAGGAAAAGTTTTGAAAAAGATTTAAACTTTGAAAAAGTCAGATTTCCCTTTTTTAAAAAGCATATTCACGATGTTCGATCGATCGAGAATTACATTCGATCGATCGAAAGTGACAGACGTTTTAGCACTTTCTAAGGCACTTTTTCGATCGATCGAAAATCAGGTTGGATCGATCGAAATGGGCAGAGGCACACTGAATTTTGGGAAAAAAACACAGTTTTGAAAATTTGCAACCCCAATTTTGAAAGAACTCCTCAAAGCTTTTGAACAATGAATGCAAAATGCATGAGTATGAGATGGAATGCATTTTCAAAAACCCAAAATTTTAAACCCAATTCTCTCAAACACAAGTTTCAATTGTCTTCCAAATTAATTTTCTCAAGCAACAAATATGTTGTGCATAAATCTCAAGATATTTTCAAACTTGGTTGGTCAGACCATGAACACACACAATAGCATGTACAATGTTTAACAAAGAGTAACTTGTATAGTGTGTGAAACTAGCAAAGACTTGAGATACATGTGAGGTGATACGTGAATGGCAATCAAGCACAAAGTCTACACAATTCATCACATAGAATTAAAAGAGACTATCACCTAAAGAGTTACATCCTATAACTCCCACATCTCCTAGATCAAAAGCTTGCAATCATGTAAGTTTCTTTTAATTTTGCCTCTTATTTATATATGAATTGGCATTCAGCCTAATAGTACACACCGGTTTGAATTAAGTGAATTGGCATCAAGCCTAATAGTACACACCAGTTTTAATTTAATTTGAGGCTACACCTTATGTTCTTTTTGTGCATGTGCTACACTTTCTCGAGCACTAAATCTTATGATATGCACTAAGGTGTTCATGATTGGCTAGTGAACAGTGGTGAGATGGTTATTTATGCCTTTCTCAAAAGGATCAAGTCTGTCAGTTAACAACATGTGACTTCATGATTAAGGCAAAGTGATTAAGAACCACACACATCTTTCCCACACAACATGCACTACAAAGTTTCAACTAGTTAAGTGCAACAAATAAGCTCATCAAAGTTAAACAAGGTACACAAGACATGACATGTGTAAAAAGAATGACCAACCTTGTTTTCAAAAATCAAGATAAATAGTGTTCAACACAGATTTTGCTTTCTCCTTTTTTCTTTTTTTTTTTTTTTTTAAAGAGAAAACAAATAAATCTTAGAATGAAATGCATGTATGTAATGCAATGCAAGTCCTAGAACAAAAAAAACACAAAAACCAAATAACAATGGTCACAATAGAATAGAGCAATGAAGCACAAGGACCATGTCAAAAAGACTCAATTAGTTCGAGTCTTTTGCATCCAAAACTTTTTAGATGCACCCCGAGCATTGGAGTTCTTATTCACATTAGAGTGATTCCCAACTCCAGAATTGGAATAAAGGTTTAACACCTTTACCAATTCACCAATTAGTGCCATAGGATCTTGTGCTTGAGGCACAGGCACTTTTGGTCTTTTTGCTCTCTTATCAGCTTGAAACTTGTAACAGTTAGGACGAATATGTCCAGACTTACCACAATAATGACAAACCCAAGCAGGTTTACCATGCATCTTGTCCTTCGGTTTGGTAGGCTCCTTAGGTTTGGATTCTCTTAAGTCTACCCTAATCTTCTTGGGTGGTGAAACTTCTACAGGTTTAACAACCTCACTCACAGGGGGTTTTATAGTTTCACTCACAACCTTACTCACAAGAGGATCAGAAGAAGAAGAAGAAGGAACAAAGACAGTGGAATGGGGTCCAGAATCAAAGATGCTTTCAACATATCCTAACCCAGCTTTATCAGAAGGATACTTTTGAACATTTAACATGTGATCAAATTTAGAACTAGCAGATCTTGCAACAGATAAATCATGTTCCAAAGTTCTAACTTTATCAAGCAAAAGCATGTTTTCAGATTTAACATTATTCAAAAGATCATTAGCATCAAATAATTTCACAAGCAAATTTTTCTTCTCAAGCTCAAGAGCATCAATTTTCTTTAGGCCTAAATCAACTTTCATAGCATCCTTTGCAGCAATTTTGCAAAGTTTGTTATAGGCCTCTTGAAGATCTGCGTCTTCAGAGAGTTCCCCATCAACAGGGTTCTCCTCAGCAGATATGCTTTCATCTACTGTACCAGTAGCAGTGAAAGCAATGAAGTTTCCATCCTCGCCACAACCGGACTCATCATCAGAAACCTCATTATCACTAAGGGTTACAGCCATAGCTTTACCCTTATTTCTCAAGAAAGTAGGACATTCAGATTTGACATGACCATACCCTTGACAACCATAACACTGAGGACCCAAAGAGTTATTAGAAGATTGACCTACTTGTTCTCTAGGTTTTTCAAAGTTGTTAACCTTAGTGGGATCATTCTTCCTAAAGTTTCTAGGTTCAGCAGTGTTGGTGTTCCTTGCCTTTCTATTAGTGTTTCTGAGAAAATTTCTAAAGTTCTTGGCAAGGTAAGCTATCTCCGTGGGAGAGAGCTCATCATCAAATCCACCACCTTCAACATCATCAACAGACTTTAATGCCATTGATTTGGATTTGACAGTCTTGGGTAAGTCAGACTCATAGGACTGAAGAGATCCTACAAGCTCATCCACAGAGATGGAGTCAACATCCTTACTTTCAGTAATGGCTGTTACTTTGGGTCTAAAGTCTTCAGTTAAGGATCTAAGTATCTTCCTAACAATTTTAGGTTGATCATAGACTTCACCCAAATTATAAGCAGAATTAACAATATCATTTAGTTTTGCATAAAACTCATCAAAGGTTTCATCATCAGACATTCTAATGTTTTCAAACCTAGAAGTTAATTGCTGTAGTTTGTTAATTTTAACAGCCTTTGTGCCTTCATGCACAGTTTGGAGAATTTTCCAAGCAGTATGAGCAACCTCAACATTAGAAATCCTCTTAAATTCCTCCATTGAAACAGCATTGAAAATGGCATTCATAGCTTTGCTATTGAAGCCTGCTGCTTCTTTCTGAGAAGTTTGCCACTCACTCACAGGAGTAGTGGGCTTCTCCCATCCGTATTCAACGGAATTCCACACCCTCTCATCTATGGATTTCAGGAATGCTTTCATCCTTACTTTCCAGTAAGCATAATTGTTCCCATCAAAGTGAGGAGGAACAAACAGAGAGTGTCCATGCTCCATGACAACTGGGGTCAAGGATCAGCTCTGAGATAAAGATCTCAAACAAGAAGAGCTACCCGCTCTGATACCACTTGAACGGTTTAGACCCCTTAAACTATAATCAGATTGCGTAGCCTAGATTAATTAGCCAAGTTGTTACTTAGTCAAATTATGAAATTCTAGGTTAAAACAATCACAAAATCATATCAAGCATATAAAACATATAAAGCAGCGGAAAATAAATAACACATGATATGATCACCCAGGAAAACCAAACCGGTAAAAAACCTGGGGAGGATTTTACCCACCGATCCTCAAGGCAAAACGGAATCCACTAAGAAAGAATTGAAGTTCTTACAAAAGGACTTACAAGCTCCCCGCTTGACTTCCTAATGCTACACACCAGTAGTAACTTCCTGACACGATCACGCGCAGGCTCCGAATCCACGGACTACTTCTTTCTTTGAACTCCTTCTTCAAGTACAAGCTCCTCACTTGTTTTTCTCTTTAAGCTTCAATGGCAGCAACCAAGTTGATCATCAAGATGTTGAAGTGATCTCAATCTTGAAAACCCTAAGCTTTGTGTAAAGGAAAGCTCCTCTAGATCTCACAAGAGATTTACACAAAACCGCAATGTATGAGCAACAATACAACTTGTGCAACTCTGAAAAATGTAGCTAGGGTTTGCCTTATATACCTAGGGCAAAAACATAAAACCCTAAACGTTTAAAGAGTTAGGGCTGAGTTGGAATTCTGCAGAAAAACGCATCTGGGCCGACTTTCGATCGATCGAGTCTAACCTTCGATCGATCGAGCCAGGCCGAGAAGCCCTAATGCTTCTGCAGTCACTTGATTCCAACTTTACAATATTTAACCAACTTTGAGCAAACTTAAACAAGACTAAATACATTGTTTTGATCATGGTTTGCCAACATTACATATTAGAATTCTAAATACATAAAATTCTAAGACCTTAGAACCTAACAACTTGCCTATCCTCAATATAAAACAAATTTACTATGAAAGAATTGAAGTTTTTATAATAGAACTTAGACCACTTACATCCTATTGCTACCTCGTGTAGAAAACTTACTACCATGACCACGTGACAGCTCCGAGTTCACGAACTATTTCTTTCCTTGATCCACTGCAACCATAAGTACTCCTACTTGTAATTTTAAGACTCCACTCAAAAATTTTAGATCTTCTTTAAATTTTTTATGCAGCAACTGAAGCGATCACCAAGTTCTTGACATAATCTTGATATTGATAACTCTAAGTGTGTATGAAAGTAAACTCCTCTAGATCTCACAAGAGATTCAACACAAAGTACATCAAAGACCTCTAAACAAGGGAATCGATTCCGTACTGTACCGGCTATACCGATTGGTATATACCGTCCCGGCAAGCAATCTGGTACATATAACCCCCCCTGTTTCATACCGGAAAAAATACCGGCCGTACCGGCCAAATTTGGGCAATATCGGCCGGTACAGAAAAAAGTTTTTTTTTTTTTTTTTAAGTTTTGTAATTTTTGAATTTTTGTTAGGGCAGAATGATAACTTATTTACATTAACTTATTAGTATTATTCATTTTTTTAGTATGCAATGGTAACTTTTAAGTTTTATATTTTTTATATTGTGTTTTTTTTTTCTTTTAATTGATACTAAAGTCTAAAACCATAAATAATTAGTTCTGAATTAAGGAAATGTTTTATGATAAACTTTTTTATTTATTATAATATATATATATATATATATATTTATAAATATAAAAAATAATGGTAAACCCGAAACGGTATACCGGTATTGACCGGTATCTGAAATATATCGTACCACTAACCAAACTGGTACAGCCTCCGGTATGGTATTGACTCCCTTGCCTCTAAAACTTGGTTAGGGTTTTTCCTTTTATACTTTGAGTAAAACATAAAACCCTACACGTCAAACCGAGCTTTGGCTGAGTTGAAAATTCTGCAGAAAAAATAATCTGCACGAAGTTCAATCAATCGAGTCTAATTTTCAATCAATCGAGCCTTGTAGATTTAGTCCAATAAATCCTGCAATCACTCGATTCTAACTTTACAAATAAATACACTTTGAGCAACCTAAATTTAGACTCTAAGATTTTATTATGGTTTGCCAACACATTACAAATTAAAGTTATAATACATTTAGTTCCTAAAGTCTTAAAACTTAACACTATCAAACAAGGAAACCCAATAAAGAAGATATTTTATGTATCCCAAATCATCACAATCGCTAGAACGGTCACTCCAACTAGCAGAGCAAAAAATTTGTAGAATGAAGTGTCAAAATAACATTCAGATTGGGGTGTGTAGCCTTTTGCCGTAAGATGGTTGATGGAAACATGGACGAAAACCCCACAAGCAATACCCATTGAGATAGCATAGATCCAATTAGCTGTTTGTCCTTGAGTTGTGGCATCAATAGCAATGCCAATCCCAACTCCAACTGGGCTAGATATGGCAAAAGCAAATGAATAAGCCGCAGTTGACAGAAATGGCCTCTTTGGTAACATCTTGAGCAATGCTATTCCCATTGAAATGGCTGCAAACATTTTGTGCAAGGATATTGTCCACAGATTCCTCCATGCTTCACCCTCAGTAGCTGAAATTTATTTGGGAGAGGTTGTAGTTAAGTTTGGTAAACGAAAGCACTACTCATTCAAAGTAGCAGGTGACAGATATGGGTTTTGAAGCAAAATACAGGTATATATGGGTTTTACAACAGCTAAAAACAAAATAACATACAATAATAACAAATCGTGAATATAAAAACTTAATAAAACAGGAAAGGTTTGATCATGATATGCTTGCCTAAACTAAACAGTACAAATGTACTAGTTTACAATCTGTTACAAAGATATATAATAGCTAGGTTCTTCCAAACTTATTTACAGACTCAATAGTGTGATATGGAAAGATTTACAAGAGGTAGTCTCTATAGGCTATCATATCAAGTACACAAAGAAAGGGACACTCAAACCGTCAAACTCATAAAGAAGAAACACTATATAACATTCGATATACAAACCTAATCGTCAACCACCCACTACCATCACAATGACTTAACACCACAAAGTAAAGCAAGATGAAATTCGATGGACATGGAAAAAAAGATAACCAAGGAATATATGTATACACAATATGTATATATGAATGTATCATTTACCTGAAACTCCCACAGCAATTCCCTCAAATACTGAATGAAAACACAAGGCGAGGATGAGTAGTAAGGCGTCTCCAAAAGAAGTTGTCCTCAAAAACTCTGGGTTGGCATCAACATGCACCTCTTTAGGTTGCTCCTCAGGTGTCCTTCCTTTTTCCACTAACAGAACTCTAGCTTCTCTTTTGCCACCACTTGTAAGAGAAGCCACTATGCAATCAGCAAGCAATGTCGAAACATAACCTGCCGATGCTAACATGAATGCAAAAGGGTATGTTTTGGTTGTGAGGTCTGCAAAGGTCCCAGCTGAATCACTCAAGAAATGGATCAGAGAGGTTGCCAGGAAAACCCCACCAGCAAATTGCTTTCCCAAGAGAAGAAAGCTTTCATTCTATCTAAAAAAGTAGGGAGAGAAGGATTATCAAGCACCATACTTTAACAAGAATCAACTGCTTTGAGTGCAAATTTACTTTTTTTTTTTTTTTTTTTTTTGAGAAAGGAGTGTAAATTTACTTGATCGCTGCTGCTCTGATCATTTCCACCTTGAGGTCCTTGACCTTTGATGAGGGATAATTGGAGGACTAAGAGACAGAAAAACAAAGTGGTTGTCTTCAGGGTTTTCGAGGAAGAAATGGAAGCCATGGGTCAAAAAACTAAATATTTTTTTGGTTAGGTTAATGTTAGTTACTACTGTATATAACAAAGGCTTTGAAAATAATACTACTTGGATGTATGCATCTCCTAGTTTTTTTTCCTCTTTGTAGTACACTTTTGACTTTGTGAAAGATTGTAGGATTGTACTACACACTCTTGAGTGTTAATCGACTGTCCAACCAATAAACTTGGAAATTTTAAATTATAATCAACGGTGGCAAAGTGACAAGCATTAATGCTTGTCTTGGGCTAAGTTTGCTTAGATGCTTGTTATACTTTGCCAACCCAATTGTCCAAGGGTGCTAAAACCAAATATTAGTTGTTTAATATTAAGTATACATGATTGCCGAATAAAATAAAATAAAAAGTTACGTGTCATTAACAATTTAATTATTGATCAAGCATTCTTAAACGGATTAAACTCGATTATAGATTCTTCTCAACCCAAAAAAAAAAGGTTTCTAATTAAATTTAACAGTAGAAGAAATTACAGTAAACTCATCTGTGGTTTAGCCCGTTTTTACTTTGCCTACCTGTGGTTTAAAACTTAACACTTTGCTCACCTGAACTTCAATCCATTTACTCTTCGTTACTCACCTCACCCTTAGAGGTTAGTGTAGGAGGCAAAAATTTGTCAAGCCAATTACAAAATGCCACATCAAAAATTTAGTGACAAATTCTAAATTAATATGTCATTAAATTAATTAAGTCAAATGATGACATGTGTCATCTAAATTGACATCACATTGGCATATCAAAATTTGCTATGTGTCATTTGGCCCACAAAATAAAGATAAATTTCATATTTAAAATTTATGGATAATTATCTTTATTAAAATAAATAAGATAAAGATAAATTTTCTATTCAAAATTTGATAGATAATTATCTTTATTAAAATAAATTAAATAAGATAATTATTTATCTTTATTGATTATTATCTTTATCAAAATTTGATATTTATCAAAATAGATAAATAGAGATAATTATCTCTAAGAAGAATTTGGGCCAATCAAAAGCCTACTATATACTTTCAAGTATATCAATTCAAAGTGGAGTTTATCCTCTAAATCACTATAAATAGAGGACATCCACTTTCATTTTAAAAAACCAAGTTTTCAAGAGGCCCAAGCTCTAGAGAAATTTCGTCTCAAGAAACTTTGAAGAACTTGAAGAACATTCGAAGAACTTGAAGAACACTCGAAGAACTTGAAGAATATTTGAAAGGCTTGAAGAACTTGAAAGACAATAAATCTCTAATAAGCTCGAAGCTAGAGATTTATTGTGAAGACCGATCAATCCATCTTCCAACTAAAATCAAGAAGATTCTTGTTCGAGTCAAATTCGATGAAGATAGAATCAGAGGCTATTCTTTTGTAAAAGAATCAAAATAGAGATTGTATCCATTATACATCAATACAAATATTATATTTGCAAACCATATTTCTTTTTCAATTGTTTGATTTTCTGCAATTGAGAAAATTTGTGTTTACAGTTAGAAAACACATTTTTAATACAAATTAGAACATAACATGGATAAAAAACACGAACTATTAAAACTTTTTCTCACGAGCCCTAGAAACACGAAAAATCCCCTTCTTCTTCTCCAAATCCTAAGAAATTGAAATTCACACTCAATCCCCTCCTCTGCATCTTATTCTTATTCCTCACCCTCAGACGGGGTTGAAGTACAAAGTTAATGTGGATAGAGCGGTGTTTATTTTCATTTTTAAAGAGTTTTTTTTTAATCATCACCTTCTTTTCTTTTTAAGGTAACTGAAATGTTAATAGATGCCCTAAGAATATTTATTAATTAGCTCTTTTTAGAAACTTAAAGAACAAAAAAAAAAACTAATAAACTTTTTTAACAGCTTTTTATATTTTTTATGAAAGTGGAATTAATTTTTTTTTTTAATTGTTCTTTAATAAGTGCCCTAAGAACATCCCTTAACAAAACCCTTTATTTAATTTAAAAGTATATTATTTTTATGGAAAAGACAATATGGTAAGCTATATATATATACTTGACTAAGTCATTAAACCATTTCCGAACCATCTGATTCACTCTCCCTTCTATCCGGCCATCCCGATCCCACATTAAATTTACAAATTGGGCATGTGCCTTGCTGCCGCAGCCATAGATGAATGCAATTGGCATGAAACTGCCAAATAAGAAACACGATCGAAAAATAATGAATATCATACGAATCAATTAGATATGCTATATCAGAACTGTTTTGTGGATTTCAGAATCTGTTGTTTATACAGCAGCATAGCATCCATAATAATTCAAGATCTTGAAATATGAGGGGAAAAAGTGTGGTGATATTAGAAATGCTAAACATCAAGATTCAGGGTGCAATATTTAGTATATGCGAGCATAGTTCCTAAATCAGGAGATTATTGTAAAAATATGAATTAATAATTAATTTGAGGTATGAGTATCTCAATGACTCTTTGTATATTCTTTGTGTATAATTAATGAAAATCTAAGAAGTAAGAAAGCTATAGTTGATGCTTTTGCTAACCATGCAAACTCTAACACTGTTGTCTCCTCTCTTATGGAAGATTGCAGGCAATTGATTATCCGGATTCCACAGTTGCATTTTATCCATGTATACAGAGAAGCAAATAAGAGAGCTGAGTGCCTAGCTAGATTAGGATTTTCTCTAGATGTGGATTTTGTGTTGTATTCCAGTCCGCCTGAGGACTTAACCTCTGTTTATGAGACTAATTGCCATCATTTGTACTCTAACAGGTTATGCCTTGAACCTATTTTTTTTGTTTAGCTTTATGAAGTATATATCCTCTTTTACCCACAAAAAAAAAAAAAATTTGATTTTATTCTTAGATTTTGGAAATGTGTGCGACTCATTAGCTAATAAAGTGGACCAGAATCAATATGGACAGTGGAAGAACCTGATGCAAACATGGCAAGCTACGAACTATCTCCCACATATTAACTTGATCCAAGCAAATGCAATTTACTTTCGTTGCCCAAAAATTATTTTAGGGTCTGCTTTGATGCCGGTTATTGTTGAAAACTGAAAACACTGTAACAAAATAATTTTTAAAGAGAGATGCTATGTCCACAACATTTTTACAACATTTTCACAACAAATCACAAGTGATTAGTTATTATTGGTTCAAATCTAAACCTAATACTAAAATTACTTTTTTACCCCAACAATAACAACCAATAACAACCTTCCACTTAGGATTTGTTTCAAAAATGTTGTGGATATATCATTTCTCATTTTTTAAATGTATGAATAATAACGTGAAACCTAGTTTTAAAGTTTTTTTCTGAAAAAAGTACATGCAGGTCCCATGAATAGTATACGGGACCCACTAAAAAATGCTGGACTCAACTGAAAAATTATTTCAACTCTATCCAAACATTCACTTAGTCTTTTAATTTTGAAGTCTGTTATTTTAGTCCAATAACTTTACTCAAAAATCATGTTAGTCAGTTATTTTAGTACAGTAAATTTACCTAAAAATCATTTTAGTGCTTTAAATTTATTATTTTTAGTGAATTTTAGGCAAAGTTACCGGACTAAATGAGTTCTTAAAGGACTAAAATGATTTTTGGTAAAATTATCAGGCTAAAATGACTAATTTCAAACTTAATAGGCTTTTGGGCAAAGTTAACAAGTGTAAATTATATTTTTGCCTTAAAATTATAATCAACGGTGGTAATGGTTGATATTTACCTCCTACTTTTTTTTTTCTTGATGATATGTACCTTATACTTGAATGGGGGATATATGTAAATTCTGGCCACTCTATTCCTCTCCTCCTTCACACATTCTTCTATTCCAAACATACCCTTTAGTTTAATTTGAATTAATTGCTTAGTTGTCTTTCCATTCTAGTAGTTGTGCTTGTGGCACTTATAGTTGTCAATTGAAAATTTATTGAATACTCCAAAAGTACCATAAATGCGTACTCCCTCCTCTCACATAAATTGTGGATCCCACCATGAATTTAATTTATGAGACTACAATTATGTGAGAGGAAAAAGTACGCATTTATGGTACTCCGGGAGTACTCAATAATTACCCTTGTCAATCAGCTTGTAAATCATGAAATCAAATCCATTCTGTCTTCAAAAATGGCCAAGGCTAATTTGTTAAGCTGTTTAAAGGTACTTAAGTCTTAAGGAGGTAATTTGAGGAAGTAGCAAAAAATTAACTTCTTATTAACAATGCATTAGAAGACATACATATTAGCAACAAAAAAATAGAAGAAATGCATGTAGAAAATACAGGAGAGTAACCAAAATTAAGGAAATGATACTTTCTCAGACTTTAAGACTGAGTGCACACACAGGTAATTTGGTATAGCCAATAAGCCAAAGAAATTACATAAATTATATATTATCACACATTCACACTGTTAAACAAGGAAACCCAATATAAAAGACGTTTTATGTATCCCAGATCATCACAATCGCTAGAACGGTCACTCCAAGTAGCACAGCAAGAAATTTGTAGAATGGAGTGTCAAAATAACTTTCAGATTGGGGTGTGTAGCCTTTTGCCATAAGATGGTTGATGGCAACATAGACGAAAACCCCACAAGCGATGCCCATTGAGATAGCATAGATCCAATTAGCTGTTTGTCCTTGAGTTGTGGCATCAATAGCAATGCCAATTCCAACTCCAACAGGGCTAGATATAGCAAAAGCAAATGAATAAGCCGCAGTTGAAAGAAATGGCCTCTTTGGTAGCATCTTGAGCAATGCTATTCCCATTGAAATGGCTGCAAACATTTTGTGCAAGGATATTGTCCACAGATTCCTCCATGCTTCACCCTCCGTAGCTGAAATTTATTTGGGAGAGATTGTAGTCAAGTTTGCTAAACGTAAACACAACTCATTAAAACTAGCAGATGAGAGTTAGGGGTTTTAAAGGAAATCAAGGTATATATGGGTTTTACAACAGCTAAAAATGAAACAACATACAATAATAACAAATCATGAATATAAAAGACTTAGTAAAACAGGAAAGATTTGATCAGGATATGCTTGCCTAAATTAAACACTGCAAATGTACTTGCTTACAATCTGTTACAAAGATAGTAGCTAGGTTCTTCCAAACTTATTTACAGACTCAAGTGTGATATGGCTAGATATATAAGAAGCAGTCTCTATATATAGGCTATTACATTAACTACACAAAGAAAGGGACACTCAAACGGTCAAACTTATAAAGAAGAAACACCATATTACATTCAATACACAAACCTAATCGGCAACCACCCTCTACCATCACAATGACTTAACACCACAAAGTAAAAACAAGATGATGAAATTCGATGGACGGGGAAAAAAAAAAAGACAACGTACCAAGGAATATATGTATACACAATATGTATGAATGTATCATTTACCTGAAACTCCCACAGCAATACCCTCAAATACAGAATGAAAGCACAAGGCGAGGATGAGTAGTAAGGCGTCTCCAAAAGAGGTTGTCCTCAAAAACTCTGGGTTGACATCAACATGCACCTCTTTAGGTTGCTCCTCAGGTGTCCTTCCTTCTTCCACTACCAGAACTCTAGCATCTCTTTTGACACCACTTGTAACATTAGCCACTATGCAATCAGCAAGCAATGTCAAAACATAACCTGCAGATGCTAACATGAATGCAAAAGGGTATGTTTTGGTTGTGAGGTCTGCAAAGGTCCCAGCTGAATCACTCAAGAAATGGATCAGAGAGGTTGCCAAGAAAAGCCCACCAGCAAATTGCGTTCCCAAGAGAAGAAAGCTGTCATTCCATCGAAAAAAGTAGGGAGAGATCCCAAATGCAAAAGTGCTTACTAGTAGGATTATCAAGCACCATACTTTAACAAGAATCAACTGTTTTGAGTGCAAATTTACTTGATCGCTGCTGCTCTGATCATTTCCACCTTGAGGTCCTTGACCTTTGATGAGGGATAACTGGAGGACTAAGAGACAGAAAAACAAAGTGGTTGTCTTCAGGGTTTTCGAGGAAGAAATGGAAGCCATGGATCAAAAAACTTTCTTAATATTTTTTTGGTTAGGTTAATGTTAGTTACTACTGTATATAACAAGGGCTATGAAAATAATACTACCTGATATATGCCTCTCCTAGTTTTTCTCTCTTTGTAGTACACTTTTGACTTTGTGAAAGATTGTAGGATTGTACTACACACTCTTTGAGTGTTAATCGACTGTCCAACCAATAAACTTGGAAATTTTAAATTATAATCGACGGTGGCAATGCATGTCTTGGGCTAAGTTTGCTTAGATGCTTGTGATACTTGCCAACCCAAGTGTCCAGGCTTGACTCCAAGGTACAAAATCCAAATATTACTTGTTTAATATAAAGTATACATGATTGCATATAAAATAAAATAAAAAGTTACGTGACTTCATTCTTAAATGGATAAAACTTAGTTATAGATTCTTAGGGTTTCCAATTAAATTTAAAAATATAGTTACATTAATAAATAAGTCATGCTTTAATTTAATTATGTATAGGGAAATATAGAATATTTGTACTAAATTGATGAATGCAACCACATGGTACCCTCCTTGACAAACTCTTTTTTCTTTTTTCGCGTATATATCAGCCCAAAAATGTAGACATGGAATCTTTTACTGGGGTGATTGTGATTAACATGTAAAAGACATTCTGACCAAACAAAGATTGAGACTAGCATAGATGCAAGACATAGTGAATAAAAATATATAAATGATGGAAAAAGAATTATTATTAAGGATGTCATTTCTCCTTATCAGGAAAACTAATGATGTCAACAATGATGAAATTAGATGGAAATAGCTACTGCCCACAACTCTTAACCCCTCTTTGTTTCAACTTATTTTCATTTTAAAATAGAGTTTTTAAAAAAAGTCATCACCTTCTTTATTATGGTATATAACTGTAGCCTAGCTCTTGCTTAAAGTGTGTTTTGGTGTTTTGGGGGTGGGGGGTGGTGGGTTTGATATATAAAGGCCGTACATGAGGCCCCCTCAATGTGTATTTTTATTTAAAGGAAATATTAATAGATGCCTTAAGAATATTTAATTAAAAAAATTTAAAAACTTTCTATAGGAAAAAAAAAATCAATTGATCTTTTGGTATCTTTTTATATTTTTAAGAAAAATAGTATCAAAATTTTTTTCAAATAATTTTTTAACAAATGCCCTAAAAGCATCAGTTAACAAGGCCCTTTATTTAATTCCTAAGAATATATAATTGATAACTAAATAATTGATAACTTGGGAGGTTGCTTTTGAAAAGTATTCTTCAAGATGAATTCTAATGAGTTTGACAGACGGATTTGCTATTGGGTATTGATGATTATTTATACTCCGTTCTGTCTCACTTTTTTATGGATAAAGATTCTTTGCAGTCCGTACAGTAATAAGTTTGATTTCTTTGAAAGATAATTAGTATTTAATATTAAAAAAAGAGATTAGGTTCAAGTTATATATAGTATTGATGTTACTGGAAAATCAGTGGATTGAAAGTCTCCGGACTTTGGCAATCTTCACGGTGGAATCCTGAAAAACCAAACTCAATCAGAGAGAAGACCGGTGGAGGCCGGCCTATGATCCTCCGATGATAAAGTTAGTGACTTGGGATAGAGAAAAATCACTTTAAGGCTGTTCTGTTTTCTAGAGAAAAAGTTTGAATAATCTTACCTCTTTGTAGAAAAAATCTTATATAGTGCATATGGAGCGGTTATTTATTCAATAAACCGTTCCTATTGTTGAGGAACTTATCAGAGTATAAAATAACTTCTATAACTTCCATGGAAGTTATTTTATCTAGATTGAAGCTTCGTTTTGGACAAAGGAGGTATTGGTTCATTGGTAAAGCCAATTTTGTCATAGTTTCCAGTTTGGCCAAGTTCATATCTGCCTCGTCCGTCCTTGGGGACGGACGAGGCTTCGTCCGTCCTTGCTGATGACGGACGAGGCTATGACGGTGACGTGGCTTCACTTCGTCCACCTTCCTTAAGGACGAATCACATGGACGAATATTTGGAGGATTTGGAGGCACTCGTTATCATCATCAGTTGCCCCCTTGTCCATGGGTCGTCCAGAGAGGAAGATGTAAGAGGTGTATTAATGGTAAGTCGGAGAGTGCCACGTGTCGCGATTTCATAGGTTAAAAAATCACGTCGATTGATTAACCGAGGGACGTGCCACGTGGCATCCATTGGCTGGTCACGTCGTCCCAGGTGCCAGAGTTTATTCCCTATAAATAGTGGAATGCCTCCACTACCCCTCCTACTTCTGAAATTTCCCTCTTAATCCTTCCTCGTCCTAGATCCTCGTCTAGAAGCTTCCTGCGTCCATAGCTTCCCTTCGTCTTAGTTCCAGGTAATTCTTTCTTTTCCTCGCCCTTAGTTTTCTTACAAGATGGCTGAGGTTGTGCTTTCCTCGTCTAGCGATAGTGTAGATAGGGCCATAGACGAGTACAATGACGAGAGTAGTTATTATAGTTCTAGTAGTTCTAGCGATAGTAGTGGAGGGAACACCACGGACGAGTATGTTTCTGGAGTCCCCGGAGTTCCTTTAGAAGTTGTACAGGATCAGCTTAGGAAGGCCTCAGGGTCTCATGCTGGTACCTCGTCCACTGCTCCTCCATCTGGTCCCTTGGACGAGGAGGAGGTCACTGTATACAGTTGTGCAGTGGACATTCCTTCTAGGACGGATGAGCAAAGGCTCCAAAATCTTAAGGAATGGTATCAAATTTCAGATGAGTTTAACCCTAGGATACCCGTCCGTGGAGAGTGGTGTTGCAACCCTCGTTTTGGGATAGGCGTCTACGAAGCATACCTTTTGGGAGGTTTAAGATTCCCTTTAAACACTTTTACTAGGGAGTTGCTTTTTAGATTAGGTTTAGGAGTATGCCAATTTAACCCAAATGCATGGAGATTAATCATCTCAATGCAAATTTTGTGGGGTGAAGTGTTCGGAAGGGACCGTCCTATTACGGTGGACGAGTTCCTTTTTTGTTATAAACCTTCAGAGATACATCAGTCCCCTGGCTTTCACCAATTTACTGCCAGGGGTAAAGATTGTAGATTGATCAAGTCCTTGGCCTCGTCTGACAGAAAATGGAAGACGGAATTTTTCTTCGTCTCCGGTTTCTGGGCTGGGAGTCCCATAGACGTTGGCCAGGACACTTTCGGTCGTTATACCGGGGACTTAGGAAACCTTCGTCCTGAGGGTAAGTTGCTCCCCTTCTTCTTTTAATAATAATTTTTTGTTGTTTTCTTTCAACATAGATAATTAACTTATGTTTACTTGGTTTGTTTCAGCCATTAAACGTCCGTCCTTGAGCAAATTCTTCCGTGACCGCGTCCACAGGGCTCGTCTACACATGGATAGAGATTTCCATTCCTTGGTTTCACTTAGGCGACTTGCTAAGTGGGGATTGGGTCCTAATCCTTCTGACGAAGCAATTGCCCACGAGGTCACTGTGAGGAAAAGTAAGTTTTAAGTTCCAAAACACCCTTGCATATTGTTTTCTTCTCTTTCTTTTTTTTAATTTAGAAGTTTTTTTTTTTTTTTTTTTAGGAATGGCAACGATGAAAGGAAACAAAGGGAAGGACGTGGCTGTTGAGGGGGAGCGTCCTGAAGTTGAACTTCAGGCTCGTCCTGTGGTTGGGGAGAAAAGAAAAACTTTGCCCAAAAACTTGGATCTAGCAAATCTCCCCAGTCGCAGAGGTAAAAAAGCTAAGGGCACCTCGTCCCAGGTAATCAAGCCTACTCTTCCCTCGTCCCAACAGCCTGTGCAAATAGTGGACGTTGACTCGTCCATCCCAACTGAAAGTACTCCGTCCAAGTCCCCTCCGTCCAAGACTGTGTCAACTCCTCAGCCTTCTCGAGCGGTCCCTTCCAACATTATTGAAAATGAGGACTTAGCGTGGGAACGTTTCAAGACGGCTGTAACTGACGAAGATATAAACGTCTGTTATGACATGTCCCTTAAAGACTTTGAACACTCTGGTGTTCACGACCTCTTTAAGGTAAAAAACTCATTCCTCGTCTTGACTAAGGATTTTATTTTCCTTCTTTCTCTCTTCCTTTTCCTAACTTTTATTTGTTCTCTTTTTTTTTTGTAGGGCATGTCAAAGTTTATAGCAGCGTCCAGGCAGGCCACAGGATTGGACAGGACGAGGATTTTGCTGGAGACGAGGGTACAGGAGTTGAGGAACGAGGCTAAGCAATGGGCAGAGGTGGCTTCAAGGACTACAGAAGAGGTGAAAGAATTAAAGTCTTTAGTTGAGGAGCTTAAAATCAGTGCTGCGGAGAAGGACGCTCGTCTTGAGGTCCTGGTGAAGAAGGACGAAGAGAACAACATTCCTCTCTCCAAAGCGAAGGAAGAGGCAGTGGCAGAATTCAAGGTGTCCAAACAATATACTGATGTTTTGGACACCAATTATGCAGCTGGGTTTGAAGACTTCAGGATGGAGGCTATGGAGAAGTTTCCAAGTGTGGACTTCAGCTCCATAGTATTGAATCTTAATGCTGCTACCACTAGCTCTCTCCTTCATACTGGCTCCGAGGACACTAATGTAGAAGACGATGCTACAACCTTTCCCCCTCAGGACGCCTCCCAAGCTGATGCTCCTTCGTCTTAGGAAGACTTGTTTCCCTTAAAAAAAAGTTATTGATGTAATTTTACCTGTTTTCTCTTTTTTTTTTTTTTTTGATGTAATTCTAATACATTTATCTCGTCCGAAGTTTTAGGACGAGGTATTAAACAATTATTTAAATTTATCAAGGGGTTTTTGGATGTAAGATATCCACCCTTAACACTATTTTCTTTTTGCATATGTACGGACGAGTATGTTTTAATTTTGTATGGTATCTTGTTTTGCTCGTCTATATTTCATATACATAAAACCATTTTTCATGGAAGTTTTACTTGTGTTTCATTCTTGAGAAATGGTCAGTAAAAACCTTTCTTGAAATGGTTTAAGTGTAAACATAACTCGTCCGTAGACTTGTCTATGCTTTACCTCGTCCTTAGACTTGTCCTTGCATTTTACTCGTCCATAGGCTCAAGTTGAAAACATATGTTTTTCCTCGTCCATATAATGGCTGAGTGTTATATTTTACTTGGCCCATATTACGGACGAGGATGCCTTGCACTAATTTTTCTTGAGCATGGAATTTACCTCGTCCTTTCCTTTGGACGAACGAGGATGCTTAGTACTTCAGTTTTAGGCATGAGATTTTCCTCGTCCTTTTCTTGGACAGACGAGCGTGCCTTTAGAGGAAAGCTTGAGGTCACATCTCCGAATCCAGAGAATTTTCTCGTTTTGAGCTTTTCAACCTTTTCAGGTATAAATTTAAAAAAAACGTAGCATGTGAGAACGTGAATTACACAACATTATGTACATTCCACAAATATTATTCATAAGTATTGTTTATAGACGAGGCATATATCTAATGCCTTTATTTAAACAACACAAATTATAATGTCGTCCACAATCCTATCACAATAATAGTAATAAAGCCACACATAATAAAGCCACACAATAATAAAGCCACACACACATCAACCCCTGATCTCGTCCAGAGTCATGCTCTTCTAGACTGGTACTTTACTGATAGTACTTCCTCAAATGCTCCACATTCCAAGGATGCTCCAGCTTCCTCCCATCAAGGGCTTCCAAGTAGTAGGATCCTTGCCTTTTGCAGTTGACAACTCTGTAGGGGCCTTCCCAATTTGGTCCCAGCTTCCCATGGGCTGGGTTCTTTGTTGCTAAGGAAACCCTTTTTAAGACGAGGTCCCCTATATTGAATCGTCTTGGTTTGACCATTGCATCATACCGCCTTGCCATAAGGTTTTTATACCTTGACATCCTTTGCTCGGCGTCCGTCCTTACCTCGTCTATTAAATCGAGGTTTAAACGGAGTTGTTCTTCATTAGCTTCACCTTGGTACGTTGTCACCCTATGATTAGCCATGTGCACTTCTGCGGGTATAACTGCCTCAGCTCCGTATGCTAGTTTGAAAGGAGTCTCTCCTGTATGAGTCCTCACTGTTGTTCTGTAAGCCCACAAGACACCTGGTAATTCATCTGGCCACACACCCTTTGCCCCCTCAAGCCGAGTCTTGATAATTTTCAGCAAGGACCGGTTTGCTACCTCCGCTTGTCCATTAGCTTGTGGGTGGGCTGGTGATGAGTAGTGATTTCGAATTCCAAAATGTGCGCAAAAATCCTGGAAGAGTGTGTTGTCAAATTGTCGTCCGTTATCTGATACTAGCACCCTGGGTATTCCGAATCTGCAAACAATGTTTTTCCACACAAAGTTCTTGACATTTTGTTATGTGATGTTGGCCAATGGTTCCGCTTCTACCCATTTGGTAAAATAATCGATACCAACTACGAGGAATTTCATTTGCCTTACCCCCAGCGGAAATGGACCCAGAATGTCTAGCCCCCATTGTGCAAAGGGCCACGGGGCCATCATTGGAGTCGAATACTCTGATGGTTGCCTAGGAATATTGCTAAACCTTTGGCATTGATCGCAGACTTTGACATATGCCTTAGCATCAGCTTGCATGTTTGGCCAATAGTATCCAGCACGGACGGCTTTATGGACGAGTGATCTGGCTCCTGAGTGATTGCCACATGCTCCTTCATGAATCTCTCTCAAAATGTAGTTCGCTTCGTCTGGAGCTAAACACCTCAGGTATGGTTGTGAAAAACCTCTTTTGTATAACACCTCGTCCATAAGGATGTACCTTGCCGATTTAACTTTAAGCTTCCTGGCTTCGTCCTTCCCTTCTGGAAGCCTTCTGTCCCTCAGGTATGAGACTATCGGAGTCATCCAATTCCCCTCTCCTTCTATTTGCAACATTTCTGGAAGATCTATGCTTGGTATGTACCATACTTCATCCAACTCGTCCATGGCTTCGTTAGCGGAGGCTTCCTTCGCTAGAGTGTCTGCTTCCGTATTCTCTTCCCTTGGGATTTGGACGAAATTAGCTTTTTTGAATTTCTTCACAAGATGTAACACCTTCTTCAAGTATCTCTTCATTCTTTCTTCTTTAGCTTCACATGTTCCATTTACTTGGCCCATGACTAACTGCGAATCTCCCAGAACGAGTATCGAGCTTGCCTCTACAGATCTAGCCAACTCCAACCCTTTAAGAAGGGCTTCATACTCTACTTCATTGTTAGTGGTCTGATACTGCAAGCGAGCTTTATATTTCAGTTTGTCTCCTTCTGGTGACTGCAAAACAACTCCTATACCTCCTGTATACAGTGTAGATGATCCATCTACATGGACGACCCATTTTCTACCGTCTTCACTTTCATCCAGTTCCTCACAACTTGGGGTGAATTCTGCAATGAAATCTGCCAGGGCTTGTGCTTTTATTGCATTCCTCGGTTGGTACCGAATATCAAACTCACTAAGCTCAACTGCCCATTGGATCAATCGTCCTGCAGCTTCAAGTTTGTTCATTGCCTTCTTGAGTGGACGATCAGTCATGACTATAATGACATGACCTTGGAAGTAGTGTCTTAACTTCCTAGAGGCCGTTATTAGCGCGAAGGCTAACTTCTCCATCAATGGATACCTTCCTTCCGCCCCTCTCAACGCCCGGCTAGTATAATACACCGGCTTTTGCACCTTTTCTTCCTCCCTGATTAACGCTGAGCTGACAGCATGTGGGGACACTGCTAAATACAGATATAATTCTTCTCCTGGCACAGACGGGCTTAGCAACGGAGCTGTAGTAAGATAGTGCTTTAGGTCCTGGAAAGCTTTTTGACACTCGTCCGTCCACTCAAATGCCTTTCTAAGAGTCTTAAAAAAGGGTAAACACTTATCAGTGGCTTTTGAGACAAACCTGTTTAAAGCTGCGACTCGTCCAGTTAAGGATTGGACTTCCTTGATGTTCTTCGGTGGTTCCATGTCCAGTATGGCCTGAATCTTGTCCGGATTTGCCTCAATTCCTCTCTCTGAAACCATGAATCCCAGGAACTTTCCTGACGATACTCCGAATGCACATTTACTCGGGTTCAGCTTCATCTTGTATCGTCGGAGTGTTTTGAAAGTTTCTTGAAGATCATCTAAATGGCTTCCCTCATCTAAGCTCTTCACGAGCATATCATCCACATACACCTCTACATTCCGTCCTATCTACGGACGAAACATATGATTAACCAGCCTTTGGTAAGTTGCCCCTGCATTCTTCAAACCAAAGGGCATCACCTTGTAACAAAACAAACCTTGACTGGTAATGAATGATGTCTTTTCCTGATCTGCCTCGTCCATCTTTATCTGATTATATCCTGAGAAGGCATCCATGAAGCTTAACAGTTGATGACCAGCTGTAGAATCAACTAGTTGATCAATACGTGGCAAAGGATAACTATCCTTAGGGCAAGCTTTGTTCAGATCAGTAAAATCGACGCACATCCTCCACTTGCCATTTGCCTTCTTCACCATCACTACATTTGCTAACCAATCCGGGTAATAGACTTCCCGGATAAACTATGCTGTGGTTAGCTTCTGAACCTCTTCCTTGATAGCCTTCTCTCGTTCAGGGGCGAACACCCTTTTCTTTTGGCGAATAGGCTTAGAAATGGGGGATACATTCAGTCGATGAGTGATTACACTTGGATCAATGCCAGGCATATCATCATGACTCCATGCAAAAACATCGGCATTCTTTCTTAGAAACTGGACGAGGTCTTCTTTCACCTTCTCCTTCATACTTGTCCCAATTCTAGTGAATTTCTCTGGATCATTTTCTTGTAATAGAACATCTTCCAATACTTCAGTCGGTTCTGCAACATTTTTTCTTTCTTCTATACTCATGGTCTGCATTTGCTCGTCCATAGCCAACATGGCTAAATAACATTCCCTAGCTGCCAACTGATCTCCTTGTGCTTGTCCAATTCCACACTCCGTAGGGAATTTGACTGATAGATGATAGGTAGATGTTACCGCCTTCCAACTGTTCAAGGTTGGTCTTCCGATGATGGCATTATATGAGGACGAACAATCCACCACAAGGAAATTTACTTCTTTAGTTATCTGCTGCGGGTATGACCCTACCACTACAGGCAAGGTAATGGTACCTACGGGTTGCACCTTCATTCCACCAAACCCTATCAGCGGTGAGCATGCTGGACGTAGCTGATCTCGTCCAAGCCTCATCTGCTGGAAGGCAGGATAATACAATATATCTGCTGAACTCCCATTATCCACTAACACCCTTCTGGTTGTGTAATCTGCTATAAGTAGGGTAATGACTATGGCATCGTCATGTGGATGATGAATTCTTTCCGCTTCCTCATCTGTGAAAGAAATGGTTGACTCGTCCGTCGCCTTCGTCCCTGAGGACCGTCCTGAAAGTTGGACATTTTGCACTACCTTGAGATACGTCTTCTTTGCCTTGGAGGATTGTCCTGTTGATGTCCCTCCAATAATAACCCTTATTTCTCCAAGTGGGGGTCTTGATGGCTCTTCCATTTTTGCTTTCAATTTTTCATCTTTGTAATCCCTTCCAACGAAGTGTCTCAACTTTCCTTGTCTAATGAGATTCTCAATCTGCTGCTTCAAGTCATAACACTCGTCCGTGTCATGGCCATGATCTCTATGGAAGCGACAATATTTGTTCTTATTGCGCTTGTTAGGATCTCCCTTCATCTTTTCTGGCCACTTCAAGGAAGGATCATCCTTGATCTGCATGAGTACTTGGTCAAGTGGGGCATTCAATGGTGTGTAATTCTGATTCCTTGCTGATGGGCCTGCCTTCCTGTTATCCCTGTCTCGATCCTTCTTATCTTCTGTTCGTCCCTTCTTTGGACGAGGCCCTTGATCAGAGTGACGCGGGGGGTTGACTTCCATTCTTTCAGCTCTCTTCCTCTTCTTAGCTATGATGGCGTCTTCTGCGTTCATAAAATTTTGGGCTGAGTGGACGAGTTCAGCCATGGACTGGGGCTCTTTCTCATACAACTTGTGAATGAATAAGTCCGAGTTAACTCCATTGTGGAAGGCTGCCAATAATAGTTTGTCGTCCACTTCATCTACTGTCAGGGCTTCCCTGTTGAAGCGTGTGATGAAGGAACGCAGGCTTTCATTCTCCCCTTGCTCTATGGTCAGCAGACTGGACGAAGAACGTTTGTGTCTCTGTCCTCCAATGAAATTGTTGACAAATAATTTGCTTAATTCCTCGAAAGAACTTACGGAATTTGGGGGTATTTTGCTGAACCATACTCGTGCTGGTCCTTTGAGGGTGGTAGGGAAGGCTCTGCACATAATCTCGTCTGGAACCCCTTGAAGGTGCATGGTTGTCTTGAAAGTAGCAATATGATCAAAAGGATCACGTGCTCCATCATATGAATCCAGGGAAGGCATTTTGAACTTTGGAGGTAAGGGATGCCCATTGATGGAAGCCGTGAATGGGGAATCTGTTCGGTGAACCAAATCCTCGACGGGATTTGCCCTTCTCATGTTCTCCTTCATCTCGTCCATAACCCTCCTCATCTGATCTATTTCTTTTTCCAAATGCGGCACCCTTCGCGAAGTGGTACCTCTTGACTGAATCTCGGGCTCGGCATTTCCTCTGTTTTCCTGACTTTGGGATTGTCCCTCAGCATGTCCTTCACGGCGTTGCCTCTCCATCTCCCTAGTCAATTCTTGGTTTTGGCGAGTTAGCTCCGCCATCGCGGCCGCCATGGATTGTATGTGTTGGATGGAAGGCGACTGCATAGCAGGCGCTGATTGGCGATCGCGATGGGGGTTGCTTGAAGCGTCTCTGCTTCCCTGATGGCCTGGGCTTGTGGCCCTTGATCTAGTCCGAACCATTCAACCTTATGTTGCAGAAAGTTAAATCGTAAAACAACTTGCGCTTCCCACAAACGGCGCCAACTGATGTTACTGGAAAATCAGTGGATTGAAAATCTCCGGACTTTGGCAATCTTCACGATGGAATCCTGAAAAACCAAACTCAATCAGAGAGAAGACCGGTGGAGGCCGGCCTATGATCCTCCGATGATAAAGTTAGTGACTTGGGATGGAGAAAAATCACTTTAAGGCTGTTCTGTTTTCTAGAGAAAAAGTTTGAATAATCTTACCTCTTTGTAAAAAAAAATCTTATATAGTGCATATGGAGCGGTTATTTATTCAATAAATCGTTCCTCTTGTTGAGGAACTTATCAGAGTATAAAATAACTTCTATAACTTCCATGGAAGTTATTTTATCTAAACTGAAGCTTCGTTTTGGACAAAGGAGGTATTGGTTCATTGGTAAAGCCAATTTTGTCATAGTTTCCAGTTTGGCCAAGTTCATATCTGCCTCGTCCGTCCTTGGGGACGGACGAGGCTTCATCCGTCCTTGCTGCTGACGGACGAGGCTATGACGGTGACGTGGCTTCACTTCGTCCACCTTCCTTAAGGACGAATCACATGGACGAATATTTGGAGGATTTGGAGGCACTCGTTATCATCATCAAGTATAACTCTAAACAATGTTACACCACTCAATATTTTTTAATTGGATGCGAATATTGACAAATTCACCATTAGATTATATTATTTTCGTATATTCTTCATGCTTGCAAAATTTTGAGGTGATCAAAGATTAATAACCATGTCATCAATCAATTGTTAAAATTTAAATTTTTGTAATTTAAAATAATGCATAAAAGATGAGTTTATAGATCAAATAGTAAATAGCATCCGATTGATATGAAAATTGACATGCATGTTAAGAACATATAGAACTTGTAATTCAACGATTGGATTTTCAAAATATTAATTTAATGACAAGTTATTGGGTAGTATAACATTATTTAGAGTTACACTAGGTATAACTTGAACCCAACCCAAAAAAAATATTAAAAAAAAATAAAAACAACTAAAGGTCTCAACTGCAGCCAATAGGTAGCATGTGACCGATTCAGAGCTTCAATAAGCCACCCATACTTTCATCTCAAATAAATAAAATAAAAACAAATAAATAAATAAAAGTCAGGCATACATGTCACAAGTGTGACAGGATCACAGGATGTCTTCCGGTCCATAACCAGAGTTTTACACACAAGGTCAAAATATTAGAAAATGAACTATAAGAAAGAAATGTGTAGATCGACAACATTGATCTAAGAATAGAATATTAAGTATCTCTTTATTTATCAAGGGAAAAAAAGAGGCATGCTTCATGCCCAAGTTAAGAAAATGCCGAGACTGAAACTTATATACATATGTAACTCAAGAGTATATTATTTTTATGCAAAAGACAATATGGAAAGCTATATATATATATATATATATATATATATATATATATACACTTGACTGAGTCATTAAACCATGTCTGAACCATCTGATTCACTCTCCCTTCTATCCTGCCATCCCGATCCCACACTAAATTTACAAACAGGGCATGTGCCTTGTTGCCGCAGCCATGGATCAATGCAATTGGCGTGAAACTGCCAAAAAAAAAAAAAACGCGATCAAAAAATAATTATTATCATACGAATCAATTAGATATACTATTTCAAAACTGTTTTGTGGATTTCAGAATCTGTTGTTTATGCAGCAGCATAGCATCCATAATAATTCAAGATCTTGAAATATGAGGGGAAGAAGTATGGTGAAATTAGAAACGCTAAACATCGAGATTCAGGGTGCAATTTTTAGTATATGTGAGCATAATTCCTAAATCAGGAGATTATTGTAAAAATATGAATTAATAATTAATTTGAGGTATGAGTATCTCAATGACTCTTTGTATATTCTTTGTGTATAATTAATGAAAAACTAAGAAGTAAAAAAGCTATAGTTGATGCTTTGCTAACCATGCAAACTCTAACACTGTTGTCTCCTCTCTTATGGCCGATTGCAGGCAATTGGTTACGCGGATTCTGCAGTTGCATTTTAGCCATGTCTACAGAGAAGCAAATAAGAGTGCTGACTGCCTCGCTAGATTAGGATTTTCTCTAGATGTGGATTTTGTGTTGTATTCCAGTCCGCCTGAGGACTTAATCTCTGTTTATGAGGCTGATTGCCGTCATTTGTACTCTAACAGGCTATGCCCTAATCCTATCTTTTCTGTTTAGCTTTATGAACTATCCTCTTTTACCCAAAAAAAAAAAAATACAGCATATATTCTTAGACTTTGGAAATGTGCGACTCATTAGCTAATAAAGTGGACCAGATTCAATATGGACAGTGGAAGAACCTGATGCAAACATGGCAAGCTACGAACTAGCTCCCCCATATTAACTTGATCCAAGCAAATGCTGCATGTTAGTTCATCATCTGGGCCCCTGATGCTCCCATCCGCCTTTCTAAAGTCTTGCTTAGTCTGCTTGCAGAAGAGAAAATAAAAAACTAAAGATGACACAAAAATGAGAGTTCCTAATAATTGAAAAACTAAAGATAACACAAAAATGAGAGTACCTAATAATTAAAAAACTATTCAATATTCCGGATGCAATTTTCCCTCCTCTCTCATGAATAATGGGTCTCACCTTGAATTTAATTAGCATAACCCACTATTATGTAAGATGAGGGAGCATTTCTCTTGAAGTGCTAAATAATTACACCTAATAATCATGAAAGAGCACTTAATTCCACAAGCTGATTTGGCAAAGCTCACAGGGATTCCTACTAGTTTAATTATGGACAGATACTGTGACTATTATAACTGGAAAGTAGTATCACATTTCAAAAGGAAGAATCTTTTAAGTGTAAGTTGTTTGTTTCTTTCCTGGGCCATTCAGTGATTTTCTAATGAGCTTGAATTATCCCAGGCATTTTTGTAGTGATTATGCAATCAAAATTGTAAAAGGAAAAGAAATTACCTCAGCTGGGCCTGAAGAAGATGATGCCTGTTGCCGTGATGAACTGTGACTAAAAATAAATAAATAAATAAATCATTTTAAATTATTGCCATTGAGTTGTGAAAACAAAATAAATTTCTACACTCCTGTCTCAAAATAAATTTCTATATACAACATTTTAGGAAGGGGGGGGGGGGGGGGGGGGGGGGGCGGAAGCATTTTGTCCAAGCATTTCAGGAAGAATGCATTCCTTTTCATCCAGCTTAGTCAAACTCTGATACAAATGTTGCAAAGAAAAGAGGAAACTTTCTAAGGATCTTCTTAAAATTAATTAGAAGTTGGTAGTAAACTGAACAAATCAAATTCATAACCGACTAGCAGTTAAATCACTTAAACTACTACTCCAAATTACTACCATTTGATCCATTACTTAATGACATCAGAGGTTCATTCCACTCTTGACCATGTATATCATCATTGTAATGAGCAGTTAGAACATAATACTAAGAATAAGACAAGGTTCAATACTCAATTGATGATGACATAATCTATAGAGACATCCATATACTGATAACTAGCTACTAAAAAAAGTTGCAATATAATTAAAGACAAACACATTCTCACCCACTCTCTTTCAAACTTACTTCTCTGAGCCAGCAACTCTGTACTTGTGAACAGGTAAAGTATTTATCTCTTCCTCACTCATTGAAGGAGTGGTGGAAGTATTAACAGAGTCCAATGCTCTGAGAGTATCATAATCTGCAGCAGAATAAGCAAAACAATTCATCCACAGAAAAATCAAAAACCAAGCATTTCTTTGGGCATCTGCATGTGCACCATCAATTTTCAAGAGGTGACCCAGTCATACTCATACAAAACCAAAAAATTATTTAACAAAAACTACAATACCTAGATCATCAAACTCTCGGTCAAGAAGTGCAAGCTGGAGTCTTAGTCCTTGTAATCGTCCTCTTGTTGCAAAAGCTATTGATGGTGGCATGTGTAGTCGCAGTTCAGTATGACCTAGCAAGCCACTGGCTGCTGCAGCATGAGCCTGGGCCTGAGCTTGAAGTTGTTGACAAGTTGCATACATCCTCAGGATTGTGGCCATCAAAAAGACACCCACAACTAGCCAGATCTGCACATTTAGTCGCATAGTGTCCAAGCTTAATTGTTGTGTAAGTTTTATACTTCGGAATCACTTAACAGAATTAGAAGTATGCCCACAAGTAATGCTTGGTGACAACATACCAAAAAGTTTGGTGACATCTGATTAGAGTTCAAAATCATGAAAAGCAAAAGAACTGCTGAACAAAGAGGTAATGGTATGGATTAAAAAATACATTTACAAAACATCAAGCGATGGAATGAAAAAGATGAAATCAAATACATTACCTGTGACAAGAAAAGCAAGTGAATTGGTATTAACCGGCCGCACTGTGTGCATGCGCTGATAGGAAGAGGTCAAAGGACAAAGAATCAACACAGTGACAAGCTCACAATCACATAATCTAATCATATTATCTGATTGAGATACAGGTAAAACGTAAACAAAAATAAATAAATATTGCAGAAATGTGCACTGGCACATGTTAACATACCATTGCTGGTGGTTCAGGAGCAAATCCTGGAAATCCACTTTCAATATCTGCTCTACTCCCTCGGAAAACAAAACTCATGGTTGATGGTTTCAAAGGTTTCAAGAATTCTTCTACCTCCAAAAAGTATTAGATAGTATTAGAACACACTCAAATACAGCAAGTCGTATAGTATGTCTTGCAAACCTATAAAACCTGAAATGTTCCAAGATATGTGTATTACTAATAGGAGCTAAATTCTAGTGCAGCTCCTACCATATAGTAAGGATTTAGCATATTTAATAAAGTTTAAAACAAATACAAGAATCAATCATGTCTAACACTGAGCTAAGTATACTCATCAAATACATGTCAAGTACAATAATGAATCTATAAAAGTTCAGTCTACAAAATACCAAATGAATAAATGAACAGAATACACAATGATCCTGCAAACACATTCCACTTTGAGAATAGAAGTGCAAGAAGCAACAAGTTTAGCTTCTACTTCTTCACAAAGATTAAACACAAACATAAATTCTAAAATCTTAAAGTCTATTAAAATTGCCCGATACAAATTCACTTTATATGACAGATTCACACAGATGCAAGCAAGTGTTTGCCTGTAGTTTATACACATGAAGTTAGAAATCTTATTCCAAGACTTTATGTGAGTGATTAGCATTTGTCACAAACTTCCCAAGAACAACCTGAAGAAAATTAGACTAGTAAACATGGTGGTGCCATGTTAGTTGTTACTTGTCCAAATAAACAGCAAAAGCTTGAGTGGCACATGGGCATAGAGTATGGAAAAGCAGAAGTCACATTTATCACTGGCCCAAAGCAAGCACAACAATGTTAAAACATAGTAATACAGATCAAGTATGGTTTGGGCTTGTCACAGAATCACTTTTCAAGAAAATTATTGTTCACAGGTTATAACTCAGAGACTGATTGCACAGAAGCACTATATTTGCAAATTCAAGCATATCAACTTAATCAAAAGAACATAATTGGCATTCAGCTAGTGGTGACTGCTTGATGTTCAAAAGGATACGTGCAGCATAAGGAGCTTTTGAAACTAAAGGGAAAACCATTTCTAACCATCATAAAATGAGTATGGGCATTATTAAATAAAAGAACAAAATCTAACCTAGGATCTGAGCCTCAAAACCAAGCACCAGCTCTTGGACTCTGTACATATACCAGTGGAACAATATTAATAACATACCAGTACCCATAAAATAGGCCTACATAGGAGATCACTAATGCCAAACCCAAATCAATAAAGATGCTTTACTAGCAAGATTCATGATTAAAAATCAAAAGCATATCCTCCCACCTGTATGGATAAATTGGATGGTCAAAACACACTTGATTTATTTATTTATTTATTTTTAATATTATGTCCCAATTCTTAAGTGGAATATAACTGTTGGATCCAGTATTTTTATCAGCAGCAACTCATGCCCCAAAACGCATGAGATGGTTCCATACATTCAAGCAGTATAATTACATATAAAGAGTCACAAACCATAAATATGCTGATCGCCATTCAATTGGAGGAAGCATGATAATAACAATGACCCAGATCTATCAAAGCAATTCAAAACGAAAACCATTTTGTGAATTACTTAAAATATAGCAAGAGCATGACTTATCAGACCATTAGACCAAGTATTAAAACCAGAAGACAATTCCTAAAGCTAGACGTCACCACTAGTTTCCTGCTCATTACTAATTAATTATTTTATAAAAAAGATAATGCCAATTCTCCCCGATTATTACTAATTAATTATTATATCAAAAAGACAATCATAGGTACCAGTTTATCTTCTCCAAACAAACCCACCCAATTGTTCTTTTTTAAATTCCAAAATGGTGAAGCAGTCAAAAGACAATGATTTTAATATTGCCTACTGAGATCCACACCCCAATTCCAAATCTATAAAATAACCAAAGCATTCTAATAGCCAACAAATGGGGAGCACTGAAATTAGCCTAAAAAGCAAAAAAGAACTCATTGACTCCTTTTATTCCCTAGTATCATTTTCATTTCATGCTCTTGACCAAAGCTCCTTTTAGTCCCACTTTCATTAATGCAAACCATATACGGACCAAAAAAACATAGATCTAATACATACTGCAAATATATATCATGCAAAGCAATAAAAACGAAATAAAGCCATCAAATTTATTAGAAAAGAACAAAGCTTTGCTCATAGAATGAACAATTAATAAAAACCCAACACAGATTTTAAAGTCTTTGAATTTCTCTACACCCATGCATTAACATTTTACTACACAAAAGACCCACATTAATTGTGTCATTGTCCAAATTCCCAATATAGTAAAAATAAGAAGAAAAAAAAATTTTTGGTCCAATTTTCCAGGAGATTTTGTCGGCAACCAAACACATTCAGTGTGTGTGGGGGAAACTGTGCAATGGCAAAGGAAAAAAAAAAAAAAAAAAACACTTACAGTTACAGTCACGGACGCGAAAAATGAATCAAAACGATGATTCGTTCATAGGATTCGGATCAGCTCTTGTTTATTGTTGGACACAGAGAGAAATTTTCAGACTTTTTAATGTGAGAGAGATCGAAAGTCGAAAGTTCTCGACTTCAAGGGTGTAGAGGCTTTGACACGTGGACTAGCTTAGGGATCAAACCGCTGACACGACTTCTAGAACATGCAAGTTGGTACCTACGCCGTTGGATTGGATTCATGGGTCCTCAAGATCGATCTCATGTCAGCAGATTTTACCTTGGATTTTTTGCCTTTGGGGTAAAGTGGGCCACATGGGGTTGGTTAACTGGGAGAATCAGATTCTAGATAAAACGCTCCTTAAACGTTGGACGTAAAAATTGCCAAGCCAACGAACAAACTTGCATGTAATTTAATAAGTAATTTTTTTTTTTGTTTGATAGGATAAATATTTTTTATTTTGAGTTGGGAGGCCCCAAATTTGTTGTCCAAATTATATAACTTACTTCATTATTTCCACAATGATTTTTTTAACAACAACAACAATAATTATTACTAATTTCATCACATGCGTTCCGCACATGCGATGAGGTTCTTTTTTATTTTGAGTTTAATAGAATTTTTCAATTTAAATTTATCCTATTGTTAGTGAGGTTACACAGAAAATGATTTTTATAAAACTAAAATTTAAGATTTGAAATTAAGTAAACTGTTGGGTTTAGTATTTGCTAGTTTTTAGGGGAAAAAAAATGTATCAAATATACGTGAAATATGTTTAGATAGAAAGTGTGCTAATTTTTAGGAAAAAAAAATTTCTCTGGTAGGGTTTTTTTTTTATTTTTTTAAATTACAATTTAACCCTATTATTTTTTAAGAATGAGGATAATCTAATTAGATTAGGGCATTTTTGACATTATCTGAACCCATAACTAACTTTCTGAATCCTCTTAATATATAGAGATTATTATTATAATTATTATTATTATTATTAGTGTGGCAGATTAAAATTGGCTAGGATCAACTCTAACCTCACACAGTTAATTTATAGAGATAGGGTGTCAATCAACCTTAGTTACCCTTATAAAGTGAATTAATCAAATGATAATTGAATAAGTGCTTGGAATATATGTGAGACAAGGAAACTTTTTTTCCGAGGATATAGTATTACACTTGTTCTTGGGTTACAATGATATTTCTCTCTTTCTCCTTCTTTCTCAATGTTTCATCCCCCTCCTCATAGGGATTTCTCTATCTTATATAGTCATCCAGCTGGTTGTATCTTGGCCTTTCACTTGGAGGGCTAAGGTTGATTTCCCTTGATATTTGTCCCATCAAGGCCTTACTAGAAAGTTTCTTTACTAGGCTGTGACCTGTGATGACACTGTTTAGGGATCATTCTTTCATTAATGCAGCCAGCTACATGGGTACAGAGCATTGAATGTGGAGGTAATGAATGTTTTATTTGTACTCTTCCTTCTCTTACTTGATGACAAACTTTCCTTTTTTTTCCTTGGTACGTGCCTGATGGTCTTCAGAAATGGACTTTGGCCCTTCCAAGGACGTATCAATATCCTCAAGGTCCTCGGGCATTATAACCTTCTTGGGTTTGTGTTTGAGTTGTCTTATTTGCTCCAAGGATTCTTTGATAGTACTTCATGAGGTGTGCCATTCTGGTGTTGGTCTTTTCTTACTCATTCTTGTCCTCGGCTTCTCATCCTCCCACAATTAGAAATAAGTCTTTTAAAAAAATAATTCAATAGTTAGAAGAGTTGTGATTTAAATAATATTTTAAGATCTCATAATTATTGTATTAATTAATAGGTTGATCCCACATATGTGAGAAGATGATTTCGTGAAAGGGTTCCATTGAATAGGGCTATGAATTGGAAAACAAAAAATTGGGACTAGAGAAATTACTTAATAATTTGTATGACCCTCTGTTTGTTTCAATGAAAAATTATATATAAAGATAGTTTTTCACATTTTCCAATATTTAGTAATATCAGAAAAAGTGAGTTAAAGGAAAACTATCTTTGGTCAATATAAAAAGCATGACTTATTTTTAAAGATTATTTTCCACTAAAATTTTTTTGAAAAAAATAAAACTATATCTTAGAGTAAACTAAATAAAGGAAGTTATACGATCATTTTCTAGATTATTTAAAGTTGCTACCAAACATAGATAAATGAGATTTCTTTATGGAAAATATTTTTAAAAAAATGATATATTTTCAAGAAAACATTAACGTCGAAACAAATAAAGCATGATGCCATTTATTAAATGCTTTCTAAAACTTACTATTAGTGCATTTTAATTTAAAGTACGTTAAAACTTAAATTAACTTAAGATTAATAAAGAGATGAGTTATAATGGAATTTGTTAAAAAAAGAGTTAACTTGTATGTAAGTTAAATTAAATAAATTTAGAAGAGTTATCTAAAATAAATAACATGTAAGTTATGAGAAGGATTGAAAGACTATGATGAAGAACAGAATCAGTAGGCTGCACAACTCGACTTCGATGGGCTGAAAGTGGTAGCGAAAGCTTGAAAGATAAACAAAATATCAAAGGAGACCGAGGTGGACCAGCCTAAGACCCTCCGATGACTAAGTTAGTATCTTCTCTCGAATGGAGTTCTAACTGTATTGGGAGTAAAAATCTCAGAGTTTTTCATACCTTTGTTTGGTTCAGACCGGTCCTTATATAGGGAACTTTGAGGCGGTTTATTGGTTCAATAACTTCCCCCAGATTTGTGGAATCCGGACATAACTTCCTCAACGGCTAGAGAAATCATAACCGCTGCTGGAAGTTACATACTTGGGAGGAATTAGCGGCGATGAACACGGGTTGATTAACCGCTCCAGAATTTGCTAAGTGTTGCGTGGTCGTCCATGTGCAATGCCCATGGACGACTCTTTGTTATGCCGTTATGCGGTCGTCCACGTGCAATGTACATGGACGACTCTTTCGACTTGATTACGAGTTCTATTCAATTGGTAAATACTCAGGGACGACATCTCTAGATGAATCAGAGATGGCCTGGTCGTTTGGCTAACTGGTCATTATGGACGACTCCTCTGGACGAACCATAGATGTATTTTTTTTGTTATCCCATCAGTTGGCCCTTGTCCATGGTGTCGTCCAAGGATATTGTAGGGATTTAATTTTCTTTTCACAGCCACGTGTCATGATTTCATTGGTTGACCCTTCATGTTTATTGTGTTTTTCAAAGCGACAGCCACGTGTCATGATTTCACTGGTTGACGTCGCTTCGTTGACCTGCGTCTGGGCCCTAGAAATAGGTACATTCTCTTTCCTACCCTTCACTTTTCTCACAATCTCCCTTCTGCCATCTCATCCAAGTTTCTCGTCTAGCTCTCCATCCTAGTCCTTAGGTATTTCTTCTTCCTTCCTTAGGTTTTTTGTCTCTCAATATTTTAAGCATGTCTTCGTCTAGTAGTATGGAGAGGGAAATAGATGAGTATCAGGACGCTTCCTCTGGAAGCTATGAGAGTGATGAGGGAAGTACAAGCTATAGTAGTTCCTCGGACGAGCAATACTCGTCTGGGGTTCCTGGCATTCCTCTTGAGGAATTCCAGGAAATGCAAAGCAAGATGGCATCTGGATCTGGGGCTAGCTCGTCCAAGGAGCCACCTAGCGTTTCCCAAGACGAGGATGAAGAAGAGAATGTCATATATAGTTGTGCTCCTGAGGTAACATCCACTTTAGACGCCCCAAAGTTGAAAATTCTTGTAGATAGATATCAAATTCCTGCTGAATTTAACCCTCGTCTACCCAAGGAAGGAGATTGGTGTTGTTCTCCTTCTTCTGGTTTAGGAGTTTATACTTCGTACCTTTTAGCAGGTCTTAGGTTCCCCCTGAATTCTTTTTGTAGAGGTCTTCTCCATAGGTTGGGTATTGGACCTAACCAGCTCAACCCTAATGGATGGAGGACGATAGTTGCCATGCAAGTGCTATGGCGTGAGGCGTTGGAACGGAATTGTTCTATCACAGTGGACGAATTCCTTTACTGTTATAAGCCCTCAGAGATAAAGAAGTCTGCTGGTTTCTACCAGTTCTTGTCTAGGGGGTCGTATTATAGTTTAATTAAGGGCCGTAGCTCGTCTGACAGGCTATGGAAAAAGGAATTTTTCATTATTTCTGGAAATTGGGCTGGGGACCCAGCTGATGTGGGTAGTGCCCCCTTTCCACCTTTTACTAGCCCTCTAGGTCGCCTTCGTCCTGAGGGTATGTTTCCTTCCATTTTTATTTCATTTTTCTTAAAGAAAATTTTAACTCTTGTTCGTCTAACCCCATTTTTATTGATGCAGCTGTCACTCGTCCACGTTTGGACAAACTTTACTTGGATCGGATCGACCAAGTACGTGCCTTTTCTGGGAGAACCTTCCACGACCTAGTTACTTTTAGTAGTCTAGCCACGTGGGGACTTGGCCCAGAACCTACCACTGAGAATTTAGGTCACGGGGAAACCACTCGACGAAGTAAATGTCGTCTATCCCTCTTTACTTCTTTCTATTCTTTCTTTTCTCTTTTTTTTTTTTTTAACTGATTTTCCTCGTCATAGGAATAATTACAATGAGAGAAAATAAGGATAAAACAGTAACCAGTGGGGACGAGGGCGCTCCTGTGCCTCCTGTCGTCCAGAAGACTGCCGTCCAGGCTGGGAAGAGAAAGTCTAAGAAGATTTCAAGTGCTGTGGACCTGGACGACCTTCCCAGTCGTCGAGGCTCCAAAAAACCAAAGACCACTCAGACTTCTCTTCCCAAGGTCCCCAAATTTACTCCTCCGACGGTGAATCTGGACGACCCTCCTACCAACGTGGAGCCCGTCCAGATAATTCATCCTGTTCAGACTGACCCTACTCCCCCTCCAGTTAAGACTCCTCGAAAGCCTCATCCGTCAGAGCAATCAGATCGTCCCTCTAACTTGGTGCTGGACGAGGGGTATGCATGGAGGACATTCAAAGGAATCGTCACTGACAATGAAGTTAACCAATGTTACAACATGTCAGTGAAGGAATTTGAACGTTCTGGCATCCATGACCTCTTCAAGGTATGACCTTAATTCGTCCTTGTGTGCTTCTTCTTCTTTTTTTCTTTTTTCTTTTTTTTATAAAATCTCTAACTCTCCTTCGTCCATGCACAGGCTATGTCAAAATTTTATACAGCGACTTGCCAGGCTAAGGAACTTGCTGAGGAGGCCAAGACGGCAAAAGAGAAGGCTAAAGAGCTGACTAACGAAATTTTGTTGAAGAAGGGAGAGGTGATTAGGCTGACTGATGAAGTCAACCGTTTGCTAGCATGTGAGACGAAGTTAAAGGAAGAGGTGGAAGAACGCAAAGCAGATGGTGTCGAGAAGGACACTCATATTGCTTACTTGGAGGGAGAAGTTTCAGGGTTTGCTTCGTCCTTGGAGAAAACACGCGAGGAAGCCATTTTAGCCTTCAAGAAGTCTGACGAGCTTAAGAATCGTCTAGACAGTCACTATGCTGCTGACTATGAGGACTTCCGTGCTGATGCCAAAGAAGCCTTCCCTGATCTAAACTTTGACTCCTTCAAGCTTCCTCTTGCTACAGAAAGTTCATTGCTAGCGACGAGTTCTGAGGACGTCAATGTGGTCCTTTGATATTTTGTTTATCTTTCAGGCCTTCGCTACCACTTTCAGCCCATCGAAGTCGAGTTGTGCAGCCTACTGATTCTATTCTTCATCAGACTATATATATGGCTATGCTACGAACTAATTTCATATCAAGAGTGAATGAAGATAAATAGTTAAAGTAAAGAATAATGTGTGAGAGAGTGAATTCAATAATACTCTTAAATACTTAAGAGATTTCGGGGCAAAGAAATGTGTTTCTTTTGGTGGAGCTTTAAGCTCAACCACTTATGTAGAGTTGGTCCGAGCTACACAGCGAACTGTTGGGCTGTTGTATCTTGGAGGAGACAAATCAGAAGTGAATTTCTGTTGCATCGGTTTCTAGGCTTTGCCAACCATAGAGAGCTTAAATCTCCTTAAAGAGAGCGAGATTTTCGTGCCTCAGTCTAACATTGTTCGTTTATATTTATATTTTTATTGTAATTAATATATCATTTTATTGGTAATTTCTCCAACAATTTTTAGGAGATTCAATATGGAGCCAACAACTAAGAAGCCAAATGACAATGTCGGAGATCTTAACAAGCCCTTCTGTTTTAAGGGAGCCCATTTCAAAAGATGGAAAGCCAAGGTCCTTTTCTATCTAAGCCTTTTTAAGGTAGCCTACGTCATCACTGAGAAGAATCCAAACAAGGTCTCTACTTACGACATGACCGAAGATGAACTTTATGATCATCAAGAAAAAACAGTCAAGTATGCACAAGATGAGTATAAATGTCATCATTATCTTTTAAATTGTCTTAGGGATCATTTCTATGATTATTATAATACTACATACACTTCTGCAAAGAAAATTTGGAAAGCTTTATAAAGCAAAAATGACACCAAAGAGGCTGGTGTAAAGAAATATGCGGCTAGTCGTTTCTTTCGCTATCAAATGGTGGATACCAAATCTGTTGAGGAACAGGTTCAAGACTTTCAAATGATCGTGGCAGAAGTTAGATCTAAAGGCATAAAGATTGAGGATAACCTTATTGTGGCTAGTATCATTAACAAGCTACCACCATCATGGAAAAAGTTCCAAAAATCAATGCGCCACAAACAAAAGGAGATGTCCCTATAATCCTTAATCACTTGCATCTGCATAGAGGAGGAAGTTAGAGGACAAGATGCACTTATAACACAAGAGGGTAATGGACATTCTACCACCAAGGTTAATTTAATTTCTGCAAGGAATATCCAACCTAAAGACCATTTTCCTAAAAATGCACAATTGAGGCCAAGAAAGAAAAATAAGAAAAATTATGGTAGACCTCACAATAGGGGCAGCCCTAGTCAAAGGAATAAGAACCAAGGACCCCTTTCAAATAACCAACAAGTTAATGCATGTTTTGTCTGTGGCAAGAGTGGGCATATTGCTCGATTTTGCAAATTTCGGAAACATGGGTCTGTCCCACAGGCCAATGTCACCGAAAAGCCTTTAGTGGCTACGATTACAGACATATACATGATCCAATATGTTAAAGGGTGGTGGGCAGACTTTGGGGCCAATAGGCATGTCTGCTATGATAAAAATTGGTTCAAGATATACACTCCTTTTGAAGAAGAAAAAACAATTATGCTTGGTGACTCTAGTAAAACCAAGGTACTTAGGAGTGGTGAGGTTGAGTTAAAATTTACCTCTAGACATGTGCTTACTTTGAAAGATGTGCTATACACACCGTCCATGAGGAAAAATCTAATGTCAAGCTATTTGCTGAATAAGGCTAGCTTCAAACAAACAATGGAATCTGATCAATATGTAATCTCTAAAAAAGTATTATTTGTGGGCAAAGGGTATGCTTGTGTGATGGAATGTTCAAACTAAATATTGAAAATAATATATCATCTGCTAGTTCTGTTTATATGCTGTCTTCTATGAATTTTTGGCATGCTCGCTTGTGTCATATAAACAGTAGATATGTGGGAATTATGAGTAACATAGGATTAATCCCAAGACTAACAAAAGATTTTGAAAAATGTGAAGCATGCAGTCAAGCTAAAATTACTAAACAACCTCATAAAAATGTTGAAAGAAATACCGAATTGTTAGAACTAATTCACACAGATCTTTTTGAATTTGAAGGAAAATTAACTCGTGGAGGAAACAGGTATTTCATCACCTTTATTGATGATTTCTCCAAATATGCATATGTTTTTCTATTAAAAAGTAAAAGCGATGCTTTTGAGAAATTTAAAGAATTTCTTAGAGAAGTTGAGAACCAATTCAGTAGAAAAATAAAAAGATTTAGAAGTGATTAAGGACAGGAGTATGAATCTATTGAGTTCAACTCATTTGTTCAATCTTTGGGAATAATCCATGAAACTACTCCTCCATATTCACCTGCATGTAATGGTGTGGCTGAAAGAAAAAATAGAACTTTGATTAATTTAACAAATGCCATGCTTAGTGAGTCAGGTGCTCCTCTAAATCTGTGGGGGGAAGCAATTTTAACAGCTTATCATGTTTTAAATAAAGTGCCACACAAGAAGACTAAACTTACACCTTTTGAGTTGTGGAAGGGATATAAGCCAAATTTGGGATATTTTAAAGTTTAGGGTTGCTTAGCCTTTGTAAGGTTAATGGATCCCAAAATACCTAAATTGGGTGTTAGAGCTACCACCTGTACTTTTCTTGAATATGTAGTAAATAGTACAACCTATAGATTTTTAATATTGAAAATAATGTGATTTTTGAATCAAGTGATGCTATCTTTCATGAGGAAAATTTTCCTTTTAAATCTAAAAGTAATGGGGGCAAAGAAGTTAGAGAAAATGTGTTATCTCAGTCTAGTTCTTCTACTCCTCATTCACAAAATCAAGAAAATCTTGAAATTGAACTTACAAGGAGTAAAAGAGCTAGAGTTGAAAAAAAATTTGGCCCTGACTATTATGTTTTTAATGTTGATGAAAATCCTCTTACTTTGAAAGAAGCTTTGTTATCACCTGATTGTGTATTTTGGAAAGAGGCTGTGAATGATGAAATGGATTCACTTATTTCTAATAAAACATGAAAGTTAGTAGATTTACCACCTGGTTGTAAAACAATAGGTTGTAAATGGGTCCTTAGGAAAAAAAATTAAACCTGATGGCACAATAGACAAATTTAAAGCTAGACTTGTTGCAAAAGGTTTTAAGCAAAAAACTGATGTTGAATTTTTCGATACTTTTTCTCTTGTTACTAGAATTACATCCATTAGATTGCTAATTGCTGTTGCAGCTATATATGATTTGAAAATTCATCAAACGTATGTAAAAGCAGCTTTTTTGAATGGGGACCTAGATGAGGAAATTTATATGGACCAACCTGAAGGCTTTGTAGAGTCTGGTCAAGAAAGTAGGGTATGTAAGCTAACTAAATCTTATATGGCTTAAAGAAAGCTCCTAAACAGTGACATGAGAAATTTGATTCCTGCATAATTGAAAATGGCTATATGTCAAATGAATGTGACAAGTGCATCTATTATAAAACTTGGGAAAACTCACATGTCATTATTAGCCTCTATGTGGATGACTTGCTAATATTTGGCTCTAATTTGCATGTTATAAATGAAACAAAAAAAAATGCTTAGAAGCCATTTTGATATGAAAGATCTTGGTGAGGCTAATTTTTTGGGCATGAAAATTACAAAAACATGTGATGAAATTTTTCTTGAGCAGTCTCATTATATTGAGAAAATTTTGAAAATATATAACTATCATGAAAAACCAATACCACCTATTTTAATTCATTGTGATAGCACTGCTACAATTGGTAGAGTACGCAATCGTTTTTATAACAGCAAATCCAGACCCATAAGAAGAAAACACAGTACTGTGAGATCTTATTTGAGTAATGACATCATTAATATAGAATATGTTAAATCTTGTGATAATCTTACAGATCCATTAACTAAGGCCTTAACAAGAGAAAGGGTCTGGAATACATCAAGGGGGATGGGATTGAAGCCCATACAATCATGAGCCATGTATGAGGATATCCAACTCAGGGACAAGAGATCCTGATAACTGAGTTCAATGGGAAAAACAAATCATATGATGGTCGTAAGAAAATGCATTATTAATTTTAATTTTATTTGAAAAAATAAAAATAAATAAATAATCCATCCCTATGGTGTAAATGCATTTATCCTGTAACATGTAGGAGGTTGAGTTTTTTAAAACTCTTAATGAACAATCTGTAGCTCTTATGAGTGGTGTGTCAAAGTTATAGGAGCACCCTAGACAGATTTCACCTATGTGAGCGTGGGAGTGGGGCCGCTCCCTATGAGAATTGGGCTTATTCTTAAAGACGTTCATGAAACTGGGATCAGCACAAGGCCGTAACGTGGTAGCTAGTAAAGCTCATGTCAACACCTGGATCGTTATGTATGAACAGTAATACTTTATTTCCCTTAAGCAGTCATAGTTCAAGTTGGAGACCACTACTGATTCTGGAGTAGAGATTGCTGTTTCACTAAGTGAAGGGTCAATGTAGAGCACACCTTCATGATGCATAATAATCCCTCTTTGCCCGGTAATCTCTCATTTTCCAAATTTAAATTTAAAATGAATGGGGGAATGTTAGTGCATTTTAATTTAAAGTACGTTAAAACTTAAATTAACTGAAGATTAATAAAGAGATGAGTTATAGTGGAATTTGTTAAAAAAAGAGTTAACTTGTATGTAAGTTAAATTAAATAAATTTAGAAGAGTTATTTAAAATAATAAATAACATGTAAGTTATGAGAAGGATTAGAAGATTATATATATGGCTATGCTACAGACTAATTTCATATCAAAAGTAAATGAAGATAAATAGTTAAAGTAAAGAATATTGTGTGAGAGAGTGAATTCAATGATACTCCTAAATACTTGAGAGATTTCGGGGCAAAGAAAAGTGTTTCTTTTGGTGGAGTTTTGAGCTCAACCACTTATGTAGAGTTGGTCCGAGCAACACAACGAACTATTGGGTTGTTGTATCCTAAAGGAGACAAGTCAAAAGTGAATTTTTGCTGCATCGGTTTCTAGGCTTTGACAACTGTAGAGGGCTTGAATCTCCTTAAATAGAGCGAGATTTCCGTGCCTCAGTCTGACATTGTTCGTTTATATTTTTATTTTTATTGTAATTAATATATCATTTTATTGGTAATTTTTCCAACACTTACTTTATGTTTGGATGGAATGAGAAGTGAGAATAAAAGGAGGAGAACTAAATATACTAAGTTTTAATATATTATATATTCTAGCCACCTTTCTCTCTACTCTTTTATTCTTTCCATTTATCTCTGTTTGTTCCAAACATACTTTAGAGAGGACATAATCACTGATTAAAAACACTCTCAATTCCATGTAGAAGAGCAGGTATATATACAAAATCTTAATGTGAAGCAAGCTTTGTGAGCGTGTAATAGTTTTTTTCAGTATAAACTAATGGACTAAACATTTTTCCAAAAGAAAAAATTATCATTGATATCTAAGGTGTTTTGCCAATTACTGCAATTCATTTTATTTAAACCCAAAAAAATAATTAAAAAATATAATTGTGAGAACAGGTAAAAGGTCACTAGGGAAGTAAAATTTGCACCAAATAGACTATGAAATATAACCTATAGTCTTTTTTCTAATGGCTAAAATGATCCCATCTACCAGAACAGGAGTCAATTTCATTTTCTTAAAACAAAGCAAAAAGCTAGCGAACTGGGTCTATCTGTGTGTTTCTTGTCAATTTGGTCACTGGCACAGTACCCTTTGTGTCGGTCCACAGATGGGACAAATTCACTCACCCCCTTATCCTAAGCTTTTATTACTTAAAAAATAGTTTTTCCATGCTTTAGCCTTGAACACGTCACTGAAAGCTGGTTCAGAGTGCAAAACACAGCTGGCCCATTGGCATATTATTTTCCAAACAGAAGTGCCAGCAGTTTGTAAACATTTTACTGCATTTGCGGGAAAGATTGCTAAATTTGGTGCTACACAGATGTGTCTATAATTTTTTTATATCCAGAAGCAGTGTCAACCTACTGACTCAGGTGTTAGGTAATGGCAATATGGGCCATCGGAAATGTGAGGACTTTTTCAGTAGGTTGGAATATTTGGGGAAGTAAGCAAGAGCAAGGTATGACTCTCTACGGTTCAACCACTAGATAATGATGGCAAGTTCTAAAAGCTGTGTGTGACTGAGTTGGCTGCCCTTTCTTATATAATATATTAGTATGTGTCACATTAAATTACAAAATTTGTGTCCAATGATAGGATATCCATTATTCAATTGCTCACAAACAATTGGATAATGGGGAGATTCCAAGATATCCACGTTTTATTTATGTGATTTATTCTGTAATTCATTATTAGAAGTATTTTCAATGGCCCAAAATAGTAAAAACAAAAGTATTGCCAGTTGAATTTTGTATAAGAACTTGGATAAGAACAGTTTGATCAAGTTAGTAGATTGGTCCAAGAGTTTAATCAAGTTCAACGAACCATTGTCTTTTTCTGTCTGCCCTGTTCGCCAGATTCATCAACCTTTATTTTGGGGCTTATGTTAGTTTGTTTACCATGTACAGAATTCTTAGCAAACCCTCTCCTCTCACATAATGGTAAACCTCTCTTTTTTGAGAGAGTGGGAGATGTAGCGGAAAAAGTTATCCGGTACTAGATTGTATCTGAATTCCTCTGCTAGTGCAAAGCATGTTTGATAGGATTGGGAACGTTCGCTGAGTTACAAAAATTACAGCAATTGGGGATGTGCAAGATTCTTTATCTTGCCCAAAAGCAAGAAGAATACAAAATCTTTTGCAGGGTATTGTCGAATTGGTACGTTTTAGCTTCCACTTTATATGTTCCAAGACCACCTAGTAGTGGATTTCATGAGGGAAAAGGCAAAGAGAGCCCCTCTCAAAAAGCCAAGCACATGCTAAAGTTGTAAAGTTTAGTTTAGTGCTTTGCTTTGGAGCCAGAAAAGGCCTTGCACCATCTAGCCAAAAGGCAGATCAGACATCCCTATGCTACGCAGATACTAATAGACTAGGCACAAATTATGAGCCAGCAGCTCTCGAGACAGGTGTGTAGTGCAATCAAGCTCTTTGGCAGCATACAAATTTTGACTTAAAATTAGACAGGGAATATTTTGTATTCTTGAGACACAAGACAGCACTTCAAACTAGTTAATAATTGCTCAAATCTGCTATCCTTCTGAGCATTTGAATATTAATCCCACTGCCATTTGCAGCAAATCAAAATAACACACCCCATAATAGCGTTGCTCGAGAGTTGAGACTAGCAACAATTTAACAAATTATGATTCGCCAAGGAAAATAATTTGACATATATAACTGAAGCTAAAGTTTACAACAAATAGAACAAAAGAAATAAAGAATTCTTCATCTCCATACTTTCCAAAAACCAAAAAAAAAACATCCTTCTGAGTATCCAAAATACTCTCTCCTACTCGCAATATACCATCCAATATCTTCAGGACCAGCAAAACTTGCCTTCCTCTTCAGTACTATAACAAATGAAGCCTGCCTCACAAACAAGAAACTGGCCCAATTCTGTACTCACTCCCCCATTTCATGCCAAACTTCCCAAAAACAAAGCTTTTTTTCTTTTTACCTTGACTTGACAGTTATAGATAGGAAAGATCCAAATCAAAATGCTATATTTACAGCTAAATCCACCCATGCCCTTCTTCCCCATATAATTCCCCAATTAAACCAACCATAAACAAAAGCTCAGAATGGTCAATCAGGTCAGCTACATGTATTCTTGGCCATCATTATAAACCCAAAAGATTTTTTTTAATAAAAAAATCCAAAATTTTTGTCATTTTAAACCAAAAATGACAACATTCAATACCTCCCATTTTCACTTTGATCCTCCACAGCCCAAGCTCTGCTCCGCCTTCGCACGTACCTACTAAACACTGAACCAGAATGATTCTGACTTGTTCTCATAGACCCAGATTCAGACCCAGATTGCGAAGACGATGAAGAATAAGAATAATTGAAATTCGAACTAGAACTAGAACTAGACCTTCTTAACCTCAAGAACGAGAACAAATTACGAAAAACCCTCCGAAACCCACCACTCTCTCCTCCACCAATTCTACCATTACTACCGCTACTCCGTCTGACTCTCGAAACCCTTCTCGGAGCCCCGGAACCCGACCCGCCAAACCCGCCATCCATTTCCGTGTACACAACCGGTAATTCTCTATCCCCGGCTCTTCTTCCTCCTCCGGCGAACCTCCCCACCGCAAACCCACCTCCCGGCAACCTCCAAATCGTCAATCCCACCGTCTCCTCCGCCTCGACCGCAATCTCGGCCTCGCTCTCGTTTCGGCTTCGCTCTCGCTCGCTCGGCAACTCGTGCCGGCAAACCGGGCAAGAGTTTCGGAGAGAGAGCCATGGGAGGATACAATCGGAATGGTATATGTGCTTGCAAGGCATTTCGCGAGCCTCGGATCCGAGTTCGAACTGTTCCTTGCAGACCGCGCAGTGCGACTCGGCCGAGACGTGGGTCTCGACGATTTCGATGGTGGGGAGAGACTCTATCGCTGCTTTAGACGCCGGCGGATTCTCGGGTCGCCCGAACCCGGTTACTTCAATCTGGGTCAACTGGTCCAGTAACCTGTCAAAACCTGAACCCATCAAGAAATCAGACATGGTTGGTGGAAGTGGGCGAAGACCCGACCCGGCTCCATCATCATAGTACAACTCAAACCCGTTACCGTTACCGTTAGCGTTATCGATCCTCTCTACTCCGATTGCATCGGCGTCGGCGACAGCGGGTTCCGAATCGGAAGTCGAAGCAACTCCGCCACGCAGGACGATGACAGGGTTGAAGGGTGAGCGGTTACCCGGGTTGCGACGAGATCGTCGGGTCGGATTCGGGTCCTGTGCGGTGGATCCGAATAAGTACATGGTGGAGGGAGGAAATCGACGGTGGAGAATTTCCGATTGAGGAGGAGGGGAAGGAGCGGTGTCGATTTCCTCGACGAATCCGCCGTGACAGTGTGGACAGGTTACGTTGTTGTCTTGTACCCACATACCGACAAAGCGAGAGCATCTGTAACACCAATACGACGTCGTCGGAGACGAAGACATCTTCGGTGGTTTTGAGAAGAAAAGTACTAGGAGAAAGAGAGAGGGAGATAAAAAATGAAAGTGTTTTTTTTTATGAATGAGAAAAAGAAGGTGAAGAAAGGCTTTTTATTTAAGGCAACGCGAGGAGGTACCTTTGTCAAGAATTTTTAACGGCGTCAGTGGATTCCCATCTACGTGTTTAAAGTTTAAACTATAATTCCACGCGGCTTTCGATCAAAAGGTTCACGCTGTTAGTGCCTCCGTCATGTGGGAAAGAAAGAAAAGTCTTGGAAATTGAGAGGAAGGGGAATCAACAAAATTAATTAAAAGTTCATAATTCAATTTAAAAGTTTAACTTAATATGTTTTTTTTTACCTAAATATAAAATTTAGTCATTATGATAATTATTATTAATAACAGACATTTATTATGATTTTGTTTATACTTTATATATAGAATTATGTATTCTAGTACTATTAAACATGTTAACTTGATAGCTCATTTGTCAAAGGCATTGTAGCTGAATTAGCACCTTTCCATGCACAAAGTGCTTAGGGGTTTTGGAGGGAAAGGGCTCACAATATAATCAGGTCAACCAAGGTCAATAGCACACGCAATAACATAATATGATTTTTTTTTTCTATCTTTTACTTTTGTCTAAATATAAATTAATAATTATTGGTAGTTATTATTAGGTGTGGGGGTAAAAGCCCAACATCACGTGTTGGGTTTAGGCCGTATTTGAATATTACTGTGTGTCCGAATAGAAGAAAATGGTTGGAAAGGAATCCATGTGGAAGAAATATAGCTGGAAGTGAACGAGGAGTATAATCCGAGGAGAGCCCTAGTGATCCGAAGAGGTCATTCTCCTTGGATACAAAGGGACTTAATCAAGCCAATACATGGAAGGTTCGAGTGGTCTTTCTAACAACTTCAATGATAAGGACAAGTTTTGGGCATGCTTGGAGATGATAAGAACGGAAAAATATCTAAAAGGAAAAACTGTTACCACCGTATTTAATGCACTGCAACAACTTTCCTGGCCGTATTTATGTGGAGAAGACTCCTGAACGGTGCAACCTCAGCTACCTCCACTCATGGGAAACTAAAGAAGATATCTGATGTGACATGTACTCAAGTGAATGCTTAGATGAAGAACAGGTATACGATGAAGATGATAAAAAAGAAGGATATATAAATGGAATAGGCCTCTAAAGAAAGGGGAGGGAGGAGAAAAAAAAAAAAAGATCGGACGAGAGCTCTAAAAATTGTATTCATCTTTCAATTAATAACATACATTTCGGATTTTAGTTTTATTTAGCTTTCAAGTGTGTTTTTACGTTAGTACATCCCTGTATATCACAGTTAACTGCTGCTAAATTTAGAACCAGCCTAGCTCTTTCACCCACTCTCTACAAATTCATTGTTCTGGGTTTGTTGGGCTCATAATCCAAACCTTTTGGGTTTGGGCTACAAAATTTGGACCCTACATTAGGCATTAATATAATTGTATTTATATATGAAATTATAAATTTTACTATTATGCATTTATTATGATTAAATTTAAATATAGAATGAAATTTAAATTCAACTAATATATGTAAGGATGTAGTTTGAGTTCCTAGCCCAAGTGATGAATGAACTTAGGCCCAAAAATCCCAATACTATGAATTTGTAGAGAGTTGGTTGGAAAACTGGGATTTAATGAGTTGGACAACAAGTAAAGTAGATTCAGATGACAAGAAAAGGAAAATAGATTGGTTTAAACTAAAGGAAATTGTCCTCAGCACAGTTCGAGGAGATCAGTTCTTATATATTTCTCTCAAGTTTGATTACAAATTCAGTTCTTAATGCCTAAAGTGTTTTTCTTTTAGTTTCTCAATCCCCCATTCTTAGAGTCTCTCTTCCATTTTATACTATCTTCCCCTTTCATCTCCACCCTCCACGTGCAGATCAGATTGTAGGTGTTGATCGTTGTCCCATCAACATCTTTCTAAAATCTTTAGGTAATAGCTGTAAGGATGAAAGTTACTGTTCAAGTATCACTTCCTCATTAATGCGGTCAGAGAGTTAGCTGCGGAACATTTAATGCGGTGGTAGCAACTTTCCCTTAAGATATTTCATGACCTTTCTCTGTCATGTTCCTTCATGAATCATGATACTTATCCTCATTCATGGAATGATCTGGAATGTTACTTTTGATGGCAGACCACACCCTCTAACCTCGACTTTGCTCAGTCGAGGAGGGATTCTTCCTCGGACTACCCTTCTGGATGACCTTAACCGGATTTCACCTCTTCACTTATTAACACAGATCCTTATGAAAGTGTTTACCCGTCCTTGAATTGTTTAACGTCCTCGAATTGGGCCCCTAGCCCAATATATATATATATATATATATGTATATATATATATATATATATATATGTATATATATATATATGTATATATATATATATGTATATATATATATGTATATATGTATATATATATATGTATATATATATATATATGTATATGTATATATGGGCTTTTGGGCCTAACACCCCTATAATATATATATATATATATATATATATATATTAGAATTTTTTTTTAGGAAAGGTATATTAGAATAATGATGTGTAGAATTGTGGGATCTTAAAATTTTATGTAGCACGATATTATGAGATCAATTAAAATTCAAAGTCTTCGGTTTTATATAGATTATAAATAATTAATTAATGAGATATAAATCTATATCATTTGGTTTGAATTGTGTGGGGCCCGTTGCTCGAAAGACTAACAGAATACATAAAAATGGGCTTGTGGCCCAACGGCCCAAACCAAAGACATTCACCCGTCCGAGGATAAATCCTCCGTCTGAGGATATTCTCCTGTCCAAGGACAAGATCCATCCCACAAACCAGCTTTAGACGTGGGCGTAACTACTTTAGTTGACAGGGAGTTTTGCAGAGTCACATGCAAACTAAACTAAATAAATATTGATCAAAGAAGGAATCGGAAAAGGTAACAAATATCTCCTGAAAAGCTGCTACCTTCACATTAAATGCACCCCACCTAACTCTCTGGTCGCATTAATGTGGAGGTGATACCTGAACAATAGTCAAGCAGCCTTACAACCACCAAGCGGAGGATCCGGGACGTGTTGGATGGGACAGAAAGATGATCTCAAAAGGGAGCTTACACGTGTACGGTGAAAAGGAACTGGAAAAGTAGTATATAAGAGGAAATCGAAATGCTCTAAAGGAGAAAAAAAAAGGAGGGGCACAAAAGACACCACTAAGGAAAAGAGAGAGAGATCATCCGTCCCTTACTACATTGGGAATTCCTTCTGCTGCGCCAGAACGACGTCTTTCTCTATTTACTGGGTCTAGTTCTTACTCTCGCACTCTACAAATTTTATTGTCCAGGGTCCAAGACAATTTGAGTCCCTACAATTGGCGCCGTCTGTGGGAAGAGCTTGATCCGACCGTAGAAAAAGACAAGTGCAACAGCTGATGGCAGAAGGAGCACCACCGCAGGTGGACACTAGTCCACACCAGGCAGAGTCTAGAGGACCCCAACATGGTACACCATTGATGGACCGTGAACGAAGGGGAGATCGCGAGGGAAGCGTGCGAACAACCCATACGGAGAAAAGCCGGACTCGAGGGAAGAGCCATGTCTCCCATGCGAAGGATGGCAAGGACATGCAGCGTGAGATCGATATGTTAAGAAGGGAATTACGGTACGAGCGACGGAAGCAAACGAATAAGGAAGCGAAGCAAGCCTCCGATGAGTCAGACGATACGAGTTACCGACGACGATCCAGAACCCCGCCCAGTGAACTTTTTTCCCTCGGCAAAGAGCGTTACAGTCGACAGACGTACAAAAGTCCACCTCAACAGGGCTTAGGGAACGAGGCTCTGAACAAGGCGCTGAGTCAAGTCTCCAAGTCGCCATTCACGCGACGCATAGAGGACGCAAGCCTCCCTCGGAGGTTCCACCAACCTACATTCACCATCTATAATGGTCAGACGGACCCGGTGGAGCATGTTAGCCATTACAATCAGAGGATGGCCATTCATTCTAGAGACGAGGCCTTGATGTGTAAGGTTTTTCCTTCAAGCCTAGGCCCGGTGGCGATGAGGTGGTTCAACGGCCTGGAGGAGGACACTATTGATTCCTTTGAGAGACTCATCCAAGCTTTTGGGGCTCGCTTTATCACCTGCAGAAGGGTTGTTCAGCCCTTAGGGTCGTTATTATCCATGTCTCAGCGAGAGGGAGAAACCCTGAAAGCATACTCTGACAGATACTGGGAGATGTATAACGAGGTAGAGGGAATCAACGACTGGGTGGCTATTAACACCTTCAAGGAGGGCCTTCAAATCGACCATGAGCTGAGGCGTTCCTTAACTGGTGAGCCTGTTACCAGTATGCGAGAGCTTATGGACAGGATTGACAGGTTTAGGAGAATAGAGGAAGACCAGATACGGGGTAGAGGAAAGGCCAAGGTGATCCCTCAGGAGAGGAGGGAATTTAGGCAGGATCGGTATAATAACAATCGACCTCGGAGAGAGAAAAGGGAGGGGCACAAAAGACACCACTAAGGAAAAGAGAGAGAGATCATCCGTCCCTTACTACATTGGGAATTCCTTTTGCTGCGCCAGAACGACGTCTTTCTCTATTTACTGGGTCTAGTTCTTACGCCCGCACTCTACAAATTTTATTGTCCACGGTCCAAGACAATTTGAGTCCCTACAAATTGTAATAAACTAAAAGGTAAAAAATATAATTTCTTTAAATGAAATCAATGGATAGTAGTTTAGAAGACCTTACACTTGTATTTTAATTACATCATTTGTATTTAATAGTCAACACCATGTTTGTTAAATTATTTAAATAATTAATATGATTATTTGATATATAATGTAATTTTTGTTTAAATAATAGTTCATATAATTAAAAATACACAAATAATTTAAATTGAAAAATTCTATTTGTAGCAAACTATAATTTTGGTAATGTAAAAGTTTAATTTCATTTTTTATATTATTGATTATATTAATTTAGTTTTTCAAATTTTTTTAGAACTCAATCTTATGTTTTCTAATATTATTCTTTTAAAAATAACTTATTTTACCAAATAAAGCAAGTTAAATTATTGTTAGATGTAATCTTTATTAATAATTAATACAAGACTAAAATTATCCAAAAAAAGACTAAAGAGTTTTTTTTTTTTAAAAGGTATATAATTATATTGCTATGAATTAAGTTTGAACAATTATATTTCTATGACAAGTAAAAAAAAAAAGTGAAAATTAATTTATTTTTACAAATTTTCAAGGCATTAAATTGACACAATAGATTCCTAAAATGTGCCAAAAAAGTAAAGGAAAAGGACATAACAATTAACGTTGTTGACGTAAAATTGGGGCCAGGCGCGTAGGAAAGGAAAGGGGCAGGAGCGTAGCTGACTCAGCGCCAGCGGTTTGGAAACGTTGACTCGACGGTCGGTCGAATCGAATGTTAACTTTTCTTTACTTACGTGTAATTTGGGTCAGGGTTAGGGACGCCGAGTTTGAAATTTCAAATAGTCGTTGATTGTCTTTATTTTGTTTGTGCCAGGAAGATTCTTAACGAGGCAACAAGTCTCATGCCGTGCGTGTTAGTGTTACTATTCTATTCTATTAATACTAAAACTAAAACTAAAACTAAAACTAAATACTATATAATCTATTTTTAAGGTCTTTGGTGGTTTTCTTTTGCTGTGCGTCAGTGCGTGTCTTAAATGTGGGGCCCCCAGGCGCTCTCACTCGTTTACAAATTACTTGTGTGGAGGAATTGACGATTTTGGGTCCCACTCCCTCTGCATTTGTCATCGTGTGGTTAGGATTATTATTATTATTATTATAAACGTGCTTGAGTTTCCACCCTTTCAATTATCATTTACTACTTCTCTAGTTTTTTGCCAAAGTTGTTGTTATTCAAAGGCGGGGAAAAGAGCAAGTAGTTGGTTTAATAAATAAAATTATATTACATGTAAAGTGTTAGTTATTTATTTTATTAGTAGGGATGGTAAACTGAATTTGACCCAAGAGCACGCAACATATACCCTCGTATCACTCTCAATCCCCTTACCTCCTTCCTATTTCATAATCTATTTGTCACCCATGATCATTAGTGTGTAACAACTCATGCATATCCATGGTTACAATTAAAAATAATTACAATTACATAGTTCAAATTATACATAGTATTAGCTTACATCTTTTATATATATATATATATGATTTAGAATTTAATTAGATTTAAATTTTTCTATTTTTGTACCAAATAATTCACTTACTACAAAAATTTAAAAATTAGATAGACAAGTGGTACAAAATTGAATTTCAATTGAAATCTAATTTAGAGTCTAATTGAATTTAGACTCTTCGATTTTTATACTTAATAATTCACTTGGCACAAAAAATTAAAAATTAAATGGAACACGTGGTACAAAATTGATAATCTAATTGAAATTTAATTGAATTTTCTCTAAATTTTAACTTTTAATATATATATATACATACATACATATATATATATATATATATATATATATATATATATTGTACTCCATTGCAAACTCATCACCCATCTTAGGACCAGCCTTCCTTTCAACAACTGACATGCCTCTTGTTGGCGATTTCACCAAATCAATGAGCAATAATGAAAGAATAAAATGAACAAATTAAGTAAATAGAAATTAGTGATTGACTTGGAGGCACAATTAAATGTTATCACTAGACAATATTTATCCCCATATGCAAGTTGCTAAAGGGCTTTTACAAACTTGTCCCTAAGATACAACCAAATTATTGGGTTCTACAAATAGCAATTTTGGTGAATACCCACAGGATTTCTTGTGTTTGTTTTAAACTTACTATTTTGGAGAAATAATATATTTTTCAAGTGAACATAAATCTCTATTTATACTCATAGGGTTATAACCCTTCAAAACAGGGACGGACCTAGAATTTAAGCTAGCGGGGGCCAAGTATAAAGAAAAGTATTAAAAAAAAATTATAAATACACAAAATCATTGTTTCTAAATACATTAAGATGTAATCATTTACCAACAAAAAAAAAAAAAAAAAGTCTTTTTTTTTAATACTAGGCTGGCTAGGATATATATATTTTTTTTGTTGAAGTTAAAGTATTCACAGTGGTGATGCTAAAAATTTTAGTTTTTAGCACCTCAAAAAATTACTTTATCTATTTTATCACCTCACTTTACAATATACCTATAATACTCGGGAAAAAAAAAGATTTAAAAGGAAGGTTATTTAAGTAAATTTGTTTATGTGGTCAATTTTATAATTAATATTTCTAAGGGTTTTTTAGAAAATAAGGTTGAAACCCTAGCTATTTAAGCTTATTATGTCAACGTATATGGGAGATATTTTGAGAGTGGAGACTACCCAAATTACTCCAGTAGAAAAGGTTTGACCGCACAATTCAGGTAAGAGCTTAAGAATTTCCTTCTTGTCAAATCTAAGTTTTATTTAGAATTAGAGTATTTTCTATGTGGGTATTTTGGCCAATAGTAAAACTATTTAATTATTCAAGAGTTTTAATTACGCAAACAAAGAAAAGTTTGGATTTATTTATGTCACGTGCTTATCTTTATAGTTGGGTTCGGAGCATGACAACACCTAATATCAAATGTTCTATTTTTTTACACTTCATTTAAAATAATATAAACAACTCATTAAAATAATAAAGGAAGAGAGAGAATTTGAGTTTTTTAATTGAAGGAAGAGATATCATTTTAATCAAATATTTTATTTTATTTTTGACAAATTGCTGTAGTAAACTGATATTTGTACCAGTTTAATGTAGTTGAAAAAAATTTAGCTTTAGCTTCTCCAATAACACATGATTTTTTGGTTCTTTGGTGATAAAATCGTTTTTTTTTTTTTTTTTTTTTTTTTTTTGCTAAAATACAATCACCATTGTGAATATTCTTATTGTTTCTATTAAGTTTTTGGATTGGATAGTTACTATTTAGATGAGGCTAGCAAGGTTTATTAAGGAGAAAGGGACCCAACTAAAAAATTAAAATATATAATAATTATTATATAATAATAAAAATTTGGACCTAGGGGGCCCCTACTTAGGTCCATCCCTTCTTCAAAAGGTACGTATGGAGAGTTAAAAAGTTTCATAAAACCGTTCACAAGACTTGAAACCTTTTCAAATGTTCAAAACAATTATTAGAAAATTTTGCAAAAATTTAGTTTTCACAAGTCTCGATCAATTGAGAGGAATTGAGCATCGATCGAAAACTCTTTTCGATTGATTGAACAGGAATCGAGTACCAATCGAAACAGGTAGATACTCCAAGATAATTTCCTTCACTACTTCGATTGATCGAACAAAAGTTTCAACCGATCGAACATACTGAATTTTGAATTTCACTTAAAAAATTCCAGAACTTGAATTTTCACTTTAGTCATTTTACAAAATGAATACTCTCCAACCTTATATCATTACTACAACTCATCCTTGTATATACCTATCTATACAACACCTCTTTCATAAATCAACCATTAATCTAGTTTCTCTCTTGAGCTACTTGGGTTTCTCTCTTGTTGATCTAATTTTTGACAGGAGTAAGGCCTTACATGCCTGTTGGGTGGGGATGAGGGCAACAAACTCCCCTAACATAGGGGTGAGGGTGTGCCCCAAACCCTATTTCATGTTTTAGAATTATCTCCATTTGAAATGGATATATTTCTTGATTTTGATTAAATATTTTAAATCTAAAACTGTATCTAAATACAACATTATTTAAATTTACAATGATGTGGTATTATTATACTATTATGTACATAATCACGTGTTAAGATATGGAAATAAAATCTTAATTATGAGATTAAGAGAAATAAAAAAGACTGTGTTCCCTACCTCTTTTTTTTTTTTGCCAATTAAAGGTCTAGTAAGATTTTATTTTATATAATATATACGGTTGATACATATACGTGAACGCATATAAATCTCCTTTAAGGGTCAAAGATAGCACCAATAAGGCTATAAGTAAAGAATTAATTAAGTTCAAATCTTTTTACTTATCATGGAACATACTAGTGGACAATGACATATGAAATGATGGGTTATGATAGAGGGATTATGATGTACATACAATGTGAAAGACGAAGAAAGATATTTTGTATTATATTTCGTCTAAAATAGACTATATGTAGGCTAACTTTTTCTTATCTACCGTTGAAAAAACATAATACCTTGCATGTAAGCATGAAGTATTCAATTTCTTCTTCTTCTTCTTCTATTTTTCTGGTAGCAGTGTGTTCTACAAGTCAATGTATTGCCCAAGCATGGCATCTATTAAACAAAACTACCTGAAATCTTTACCAATCCCTTCCCACATTGCAAAAGGAGACGCCTCTTAGACATGGTTCTCAGAACCGGACCGGACCGGGAGGTCGGACCGTGAGAACCGGGAACCGTAATGAAAACCGGTTTTTTAAGCCTAAAGAACCGGATTTTTTGTTAATTCCGCGAACCGCTAAAACCGGGGTTGGACCGCACGAACCGGTGAGAACCGTGCGGTCCAACCCCTTAGCAATTTTTTTTTTTTTTTAATAAAAACAACTTAATACAATTTTATTCTACTTAATTAAATTATTCATCTCTTACAAGGAATAAAAAAAAATTATAATTAAAATCTTTCAAAGATATTTAACTTTACTTCAAAAATTAATCATAAATTTTAATGTTTTTATGGTTATTATTTTATTTTGTTAACTTTCTTATTTAATCATTAAATATATGCTTGAAAATCATTAAAATTCCCTTACATATATAGATATATTAGTCAATTTTGCTAGTTTTATAAATTTAATATCTATATTTAGGCTTTAATTAATTATTAAATTAATTATGACGTCATCACGGTTCGACCTCGGTTCGACCTCAAAAATCTTGAACCTCTCCCTTTTACGGTTCAATGAACGGTCCGGGTCTGAAAACCTTGCTCTTGGATTTTACCTACTACCTAGTACCACATTATCAAAAAAGTTGAAGAGAGGAGACATTAACAGTAATGCTTTCAATTTCTTTGTTTTGGTGTTTGTTGGGGTCTATTCATTGGAATATAATAGGGTAAATTTCACAAACCACTCCTGAGATTTGTGATAATACCAACTAAGTCCAAAACATTTTAAAACCTACCAATTTCATCCTAAAAGACAATTTTGTTCCTGAACTTAAAAAAAAAAAAACATGCCGTTACTTGTTAAACAAAGAAGGAGTTCATGGAAAGAACACTCACCCTGCTTGAAATTATGAGTTTGAGATTATTTAATCGACTCCGTAGTGCCTATAACACAAAGAATAGATTGAGGGAACAAGAATAATTGAAGAACACAATAGTTTTTAGGATAATCAAAACTCAAGAACAAACTTATAATTGAAATGGTTTTAGAAAACGAATTGGGAAAATAGTTTCTACCTTAGAACTAACTAAAGAGAGATTTACAAAGATCAAAAACCGTGCTTAGGTGCTGCCGTGTGAGTTTGGAAAAGAGAACAAGGGTCTTAGAGAAGATGAAGGCAAAAAATAAGCTCTCTTTAGGGTTTTGATTGGAGACATAAGATGAGTATTTATAAATTAAAATTAGGGTTTTTAGGGGCTTTTTAGAGGTTTTTGGACGTTCCCAAGGGTCTAAGGGCCGGCCCATATCAAATAATGATGTTTTTGGTCCTTAAAAATGAAGTTCCACCACTTAGAAAATCAGTGTGTGTATGCATCTTTTGAGTGTGCGCACGCACACTTGATTCATGCGTACGTATACCCTAAATCCTGACAGCTTTGATGGCCTGACTTCAAACAGTTTTAACTCACTCAAAATAAATCCAAATTAGGCAAAATTTGTGCTCAAATTGAAGCCTAGGATATTTACTTTCCAATTAAACAAATCTCACTCAAAAATTATTTTTGGATCAAAAGTTATGGTCAAAACAGTGAGCAAATGTCATTTTTCAGAATCGTTTTCAAAACAATTTGAACACTTTTAAGTCGTGATTACTTCCAAACTATTTTAAACTCTTAAATTACCCTTGGTTGACATATGTCAAGTTCATCATTGGGGCCGGACCAAAATTTATTAATGGATATAAAATGAGGTGTCTACACTTATATATATATATATATATATATATATGACACATAGTTTTACTAGTTTATACTACCTAAAACTATCAATTCAAATATTCAATTCATTACCACATCTTCTCAAAATCAAGTACCAAACCCACATTTCTCAAATAAGTCATAAATCAAAACCACAAATTAAAAAAAAATCAACAATATCTAGAGGGGGAGCATCATAGTAAATAAAAGAAGCATGTTGGTTTGCTCCGATTTATGCTAGTGCATCCGTACACTTATTCACTTTTCTGATGCAATGTGAGCCTCATTTGAGAAACTTGAGAAATCATCAACAAGAGAAGAAAGCAAATCCATTGTTTGGTCGAAAGGAAAAGAAATGGAGTTATGTTCCTCATCGTCTACCAATTTCTTTCCTCTCTCAATTTTGAGAGAAAAAAGAGAAAAGAAAGGGTTTTAATCAGTAAGACTATCAAAAAAAAAAAAAAAAAAATTCTTTCTTTGCTTTTTATAAACCAAAGAAAAAAGTTTGGTTTCAAACTTGTTTAAATTTATCTTTGTAAACTAAATCAAAAGAAAGTTATTTAAACTAATGTGTCATTAATCACAAAAATAAAATTAGTATTTTTTTTAGAAACACACACACACAGAGTAGAGAGGAGGCGAGGTTCTATACACAAAAATTGTTATTCAAACATTCATTTGTTACTTATTATATTTTTTGACACACTAGTTTTTTTTTTATTTTTTTTATTTAGAATTTCAACTTATGGTTCTGATGATAACTTTTTATTATCAGACAAAGACACCAATCAATTTTTGGTGTAGGTAGAGATTAAACCTAAAATCTCTTACTAAAAAAAACTTTACGAGTTGAGCTAACTGGAACCCACATATTAACACCCAATTTGTAAAGGATATATAATAAAATTTGTATTATGTTTAGTATTTGTATTATTTATTTTTAAGCATTGCTAGATGTACTAATTGTTCTTTATCTGAGTTTGGTTGGGCCGGGGGAGAAAAGCGAATATTAGGTGCCCAGTGCCCACTCATTTGTGTCTCTGTTGTTGGCTCTTGCCTGCCTTCCATTTATTCCTTGGAGTGCATGTAGTGTTTGTCCATACTCCAGTGCACGCGTGAAACTCTATGATTGCAACTCCCATAAGATGCGCGGGCATGCATTTTTATGTAACTTCGTGCATGTACTTGGCCAATGATCTTCACCTTTTTTTTTTCTTAAAACAATGAGCTTGACCTTAATGAAAAAATTGAAGAAATATGATAATTTTTTTCATAATGCCTCTACAAATGGATTATATATAATCATATAAAAAAAAATAGTGAAACTTGAGATTTTGGCTATGGATATTGTGGTATAATGGAATACACAAGTCATTTTTTTCATAAATAAAAATAAAAATCATTTTTTGTTATGGTTTTTTCTTTTATTAGTAGTGGGGGATTTGATAATTCGATTCTAGATTCTTCAATCTTCACATTGGAGAAACAGGACAAAATTATTTAATAAGGTTTTAACTTTTTTTTTTCTTTACAACAAGAAAGATTGAAATCCAAAATTTCCTTCGTTGGACAATATCAGTTGGAGACAAAACCAATTATGAAAATTGTGACATGCACCTTGGCTTTTAGCTTATCTTTTTCTAAAATAGGCTTTTTAGCTTATCTTTTCCTCTATGGTTATCTAAAATTACATGCAACATATCTATCAAGAGAAACGAGATCAGTAAAACTTTATGGTTTAGAAGAAGACAAAATAAAATGTAATGTCGGCCGAAATTCATACATTGTTCCAAATAAAGGTGACATACAAGATTGTAAATTTAAATGCTAAACATAAAGATTAGTTCAAATATATACACACACTAAGCTCACATATTTTTTGCATACGGGTATTTAGCTTTTATACAAAGCTTAGTATTTTTTTACGCATTAGCTAAATTATAAGAATATGTCCTCATAATGTTAATATGATTTCAAAAAAAAAAAAAAAAAAACTGTGAATGTATTGTGGAAAAATACCTTTACCAATTTGGTCATCATGTAAATCTAAAATCTTGAAAAGTTACACAGTTATTTTCTCCTAAAGATAATGAATGATGGAAGCCCACAATACAAAGTTTTGTTTTTTAAAATGATAGGCTTATAACTTTTATTTTTATTTTTTATTTTTATACCATATAAGCGCATTTGAAAATAAACAACAAATGACCTTTGTCTTGAAGATAAGAAAAGGATTACTAAATGTAGGCGCAGAACTAAATCCCAAGCCTAGCCCAGTTAGAATGGGCTAAGAAGAGAACCCAATACAATTAATATGGCTTAATGATTAAAGAAGTGGGATTAACTACAGAGATAACACTTGACATATATTTAATCATTAAGAAAAAGATTCTTATTTAAGGGTCCGTTTGGGAGTTTATAAAGGAATGGAATGGAATGATCATTAAAGGAATGGAATGGAATGGAATAGAATGGAATGGATTTAGTAGGGAAAGGAATAGAATGGAATGGAATTTAAAAATCTTGTTTGGATGTTATAAAATAAAGGAATGAAATGGAATGGAAAGTAAGTAACACCGTTTGGAAGTGACATTGGAAGGAATGGAATGGAATCATTTTATAATAGCATTACTATTATACCCCTCATTTTAAAGAACATAAAAAATAATCAGTGAGAACTTATACTTGCTTTGTAAAGCAATTCTTGCATCACATATTTATTCTCAACAAAATAAATATTGTCTAACAATGCAAACAAATATCTTAAAAAAAAAAAAAAAAAAAAAAAAAAAAACTTTGATAATGAGTCTTGCCAAAACAAAACAAAATAACATAATCCATTCCAAAACTAAGGTTGGCCAAAAAATCCCACATTTTTTTAATTTTTAGGCCTAGACATTAGTGTCAATAAGACACATTTGTGCCCATGATCTGGGCAACCAAAGAACATCTCCTTATATGTTGGATTTTCCATCAAAAATATGTAGGCCTCAGTCTTTGATATTGGATCTAAGTCCAATACACCCAAAGCTGCGTGAACTTCTGCTCCATATGACTTTGAAAAGCACTTTGCCATAACCTCAGTCGCCTTATCAATTGCCTTTGATACATTATCAAATGACTGGGAAATTACATTCCCGAGTTCATCATCTTCTGCCAGTCGTCTTTTCTTACTTTTAGAAGACATTGCATCTTGTGATGACACTTGAGAACGTGCAACATTAATTTTTGATGACCTCTGATCATCTTCCACTTCAAAGTTCTCCAAAGAAACTTCATTTTGAGATATCAAATTATCAATCTCATCAATAGTGGTTGATGTAGCATACCTAGCACGTTTCTCCTTTGCAGTTTCAGCATGATCACCTTTTGCTCTATCTTTAGCCCAAAGTTGTGCCATCTTAGAGTAGTTGGGAATAGGTGTTGTCATCCACTTCTTGGCTGCAGGTTTAGACTGTTACAAACCAAGACAAATGGTTAAACAACAGATATAATTATGTAATACAAAATTAAACTCACAAAAAGTGGTAATTTACCGCTATGAGTGGCTCCCAAACTTCTGGTTCAGCTGTCCACATATTTAAAGAATCATTCCATCCAAAACCACTTAATCCATCTTTAAATATGTCATAGCATTCATGAAAATTCTTCTTCAGTGTCTTCTGTCGATTTTTCACCTTATCCTTGTTAATCTCCATGTTAAATTTTTCAACCAACTCTTTTACTATGTCATCATATGCCTTAGAGGTAAAAGTTCCATTAACTCTACCACCTATGATCACTTGATGTAAAAAAGCATTCACTAAAGCATCATCCATAACACTACTCCATTGTACTTCTTTGCTTGGATCTCCACCATTCTTCTTTGATATCTTACCCATGCTATAATTAATAGGACAAAAAACACATATAAAATATTTTGTAAATATTAATATTAATTATCAAAAGATAGAGAGCAATATCAAAATGAAAAGAGAAATTTGCATAACATTTAGGTCTAACTAATTGAAACATAGCATAGTCTTAAACGACATGACAATAATGAACCCAAAAACTATCACATTTGGACATAGTTTTGCCACATGGCTAATGCTATAGAATCTCTTATAATATCTCCTTGCCTAGCATCCTCATCATCTTCTCTTGGAGTAGGGGTCACACGTTCACGATAAGAATGCAAAACCTCTTCATTAACTTCAGCAATAAGACTTTCATCAGGATCGACACCCATTAAATAATTATGAAGTATGCAACATGCTAAAATGATTTCATTTTGAGTGTCAACACAATAATTAGGCTCTGTAGTACTTGCTATGATAGGAAATCTCTTTTTAAGTACACCAAATGCTCTTTCAATAGCAGTGCGTAATGACGCATGTCGCAAATTAAACAATTCTTTAGCATTTTCAGGGGGACGAACAGAGTACTCTTTTAAATGATAACGCACTCCCCTATAAGGTGCAATCAGACGACTTCTATTCATGTATCCCGCATCAACAAGATAATATTTACCTAATAAACAATAACAACCATTAATTATATACTACAAATTTTTTAATTATAAAGAATACACCATAATACATATTTGAATTAAATTTACCTTGTGGGATTTTCAAGTTATCGTTTCTAGTTAAAGCATTCTTTATTATTCTTGAATCTGAAGCAGTTCCTTCCCAACCTGGTAATACGTATGTGAATTTTAAATCAAATGAGCATGCCGCCAACACATTTTGTGTTGTGTAACCCTTCCTACCCTGATATCTTGATGCATCCTTATTAGACACTTTGACACGAACATGTGTTCCATCAAGTGCCCCAATACAATCCTGAGATTACCATTATCTCTCAAAAACATTTACCTTAAAATATATTTGTACTAAACTACTATCAAATATAAATTATATGCATGATATATTTACCTTAAAATATGGGTTGAATCTACTACTTTGTAGTATTTCAAGTGGCACTTGGGTTCCATCAGGTTGTCGAAGGAATTGATCCTCTAACATAATTATTGATCTTAACACGTTATGAAAATGGCGACTAATGGTCTCACCGGAACGACAAAAAAAGAAGGACATTGTGCGAGTTGTCTGATTATGTGCTAGCATGTGAAGAAACTTGCCAACTTGCTCTTCAACCGTGGCACGCTGTGTGTCTTGAAGATCACCGTCTCTCCGCAAAATGTCACACAAACCTTGAAAAGCTTGTGGACCCATGCGTATTACATCATAGCATTTTTCACTATTCCTAAGTTCAGACATTAGTTCATCACGAACTTTTTGTCTTTCTATGGTTAATTGTGTAGGAATGTGGGGAACACGTCTTCTTTTTAGTCGTTGCCTTTGATGAATAATGTAACACAAATAACGGCATGCAGCATGAACTAAGGCTAGTTTCCGCATAAATTTCGAAAAAATTATGGTCTTAAGTACCTCATCGTTCAAATCCATCTAAGTAAAAAAAAATAGTTATGTTATCAGTCAAACTTAGAAAATTATGGACACATGTTCTAAAAAAATATTTACGTTATTAGTCTAACTAATTATGAGTTAGGATTTTAGTTTAGTGGGGGGCAAGGTTACAAGATAAGATTGAAAACAAAATTAATCTAAAAAATATTAGTTTGCATCAATAAAAAAAAAAAAACTATATAATAAAATAAAATAAAAATGAGTATGACTCTAATTATGACCAAAATTGACTACCAACTTTGACATTTGTTAATAGTCCTACCTTGTACTATCTGTAAAGCAATGATATTTTTTTTGACTTGCACGGTTGCATGTCCATTGAGTGTCCTAGTGAAAGTTATTCCATAGATTGTTAAACTAGAAGTGCTCTTACATATTCTCTTATATTACATATGTCTACTGTCAGGTGTTTGCCTCTTTGTAACTAGCTGTGTTTCTGTTAGGATAAGAACAATTGATGCAGTTATTATTACCCATTCTCATGCTGATGCAATTGGAGGTCTCTGACAGCACTTTCTAATGTTATTTAATGAATAAGTATAAATAAGCTATCATCGTTAAATTAAAAATAATGGTACAATAAGTATATGAATTAGTAAGAAAATATGGCTGACTTAAAAACACTCTGTTTCTTGACCAGAAAACAGAGTATATCTCCGAACATGAAAGGCAAATAGCACTATTTGGATAGCCCCCATCCAGTGTAAAATTTGTAAACCAACTAAAACCTTTCCTCTCTTACTCACTAACATGTTATACTTATATCTTTATCAGCAACAATTATGTTAAGAGTTTTCGATTAGCATAAAGATTCAACATAAAAATTAAAACAAGATTTAATGTGGTTTGGCCAACTATAATCCTACATCCACTAACAATGCCAACAAAAATGCAATATTAATGACAAGATTTATAAACACTACCAATGCTTATAAACAAACCTTACACACGACTCAAACTAAATCCCAACACTCTCTTTCTCTCTTTTCTTTTTTGGTTTTGATTTTTTTTTTTAATGAATCAATCTCAATCCACAATCCCAAGACATCAATGTATACATTGGCTTTCTCAAACTCAAGATATAAACAGACTCTCAACACACAGCTTTTGTACACGTGCATTTTTGAGCCCAAAATATAGAAAACTAGTTCCTCACACAAACTCACACCACACCACATTCTTTAAATATAACCTGTAGAAACAATGATACATTCCTTAAATTTGTTCATAAATTTGGAGAAGATTGTTCACGAAACAAAGATAGAAAATATATGACAATACATGAAGTAGGAGGCAAACATAACAGAATCTGTAGAAACATAAGAAAAAGAAAGACTTACTTGTGAGCAGTAACCAAAACTTGCAGCAGTCAAAGAATAGCTTCAATGGTGTCTCACGAAACAGCAATAGCTTCACTTTGTAGCAAATAGGCAATAACGTGTAGCTATGTTTTTTTTCTTACGGCTAATTGAGAAAAGAATGGCTAATATTAAAGGGGTATTTAGGGGTTTTAACAAAAATTTCATTAAACCTAAATCTATTCCCTCCCATTCCTCTCAATTTTGAAGGGAACAAAAATTTGGGGTTTGGAGGGAAAAGGGAGGAATGAGCATTCCCTCCTAATTATTCCATTCCCTCCCACTTAAACTCCCAAACAAGGGAATGGACTTTCCATTCCCTCCGTTAAAACTCCCAAACAAGAGGAGGGAAGAATATTCTAAAAATATTCATTTTAGCTTTTATACAAAGCTTAGTATTTTTTTACGCATTAGCTAAATTATAAGAATATGTCCTCATAATGTTAATATGATTTCAAAAAAAAAAAAAAAAACTGTGAATGTATTGTGGACAAATACCTTTACCAATTTGGTCATCATGTAAATCTAAAATCTTGAAAAGTTATATAGTTATTTTCTCCTAAAGATAATGAATGATGGAAGCCCACAATACAAAGTTTTGTTTTTTAAAATGATAGGCTTATAACTTTTATTTTTATTTTTTATTTTTATACCATATAAGCGCATTTGAAAATAAACAACAAATGACCTTTGTCTCGAAGATAAGAAAAGGATTACTAAATGTAGGCGCAGAACTAAATCCCAAGCCTAGCCCAGTTAGAATGGGCTAAGAAGAGAACCCAATACAATTAATATGGCTTAATGATTAAAGAAGTGGGATTAACTACAGAGATAACACTTGACATATATTTAATCATTAAGAAAAAGATTCTTATTTAAATCTCTTCTTGGGCTGGCCGAGGATCACTTGTCTTTGGAAATTATAGTTTTCGATATTTCACTAGTCTCTCTCTCTCTCTCTATCTCTCTCTAAACTTTTTTTTCCGATCCTTTCTTCAGTGGGATCTTCCTTCCTTTTATAGCCATTGAATTGCATCCCAACCTTCCACCTGGAGGGTTGCTAATCTTTCTTTGGATACTTGTGATAAGATTCTGATAGTTTAGTCGAAGAAAGGGAAGAAGGAATTAAGAATTGGAACAAGGAACAAGGTAGAGAGAAAGAATAGAGAAGTAAACAATGAAATTCTTATCTGCATGAGCTTTACAATCCTTACTCTCCCCTTATAAGCACTACACCCTGTAACCAACTAACTACCTACTTTACACCCTGGCATAACCAACTAATAGCCCACAATAGCAGTACAGTAGTTTATCTGCACCAATCACACGCACACTCCCACATGCAGGCACACATGCACATCCCTGTAGATTTATACGCACCACCTTGCACACACACACACACACACTCCCCTGCACACCCTTACACACTACAACTGTCACACCTATTACAAATATCTACAAATATCAACAATAGCCTACAACTGTCACAATGCCTATTTACAAATATCTACAAATATCCACAATAGCATACAACTACTGTCACACTACAATACCTATCAACTTGTCCCATCGCTACTTTGCTGGTAGTGGTAGAGTAGGATACAGGCTGTGAAGACACTGTTCAGGGGTCATTTTGTCATTAATGCGGCAGTCTAAGTTGTTAAAGGGCATTTAATGCAGAGGTGATGGATGTTTTGTTTGGAAGTATCCTTTCTTCTTTTTTTTTAGCATCATCATGGTTCTCTTCAACTTTTCAACCTTACAACCCTTGCGGCCTTCCTCCTGTCTCCTGAGGGGTAAATGTTCCTCGGCCTTCTCGGGCAAGCCGTAACCCTCGATTTTTCTGGTCATTCAAGTACTTAAGTTGCTTTGATTGGGTTGGGCCCAGTTTGGTAATCAGCTGGGCCTTAATTACTCATCGGGTTAATCTTGTTAAGAGTTCCTTCTCTTTGGGCTCTCTACCCAGCCCACCCCCCCCCCCCCCCCCCCCACCCCATACACACTGAATATATGTTATTAATTATTATAAGGTGACATTGTAATACAATTTCATTTATTGCCTCAAAAGCTATATACAAAAAAATAGTTTGTTATATAATTGACCAATTCAAATGGAGATATACAGGTTTTAGATCTCCCATTCCTATTGTTGTAACTATCAAATTATCAAAATGAAAAATTATAAATTTACAGTAACTAGTCAATAAACCAAGAAAAATGGTTTTTTTTTTTTATTAAAAAAAAAAACTTCTTAGTAACCTTAATTTTTTTCATGTCTCAATTATTTTTTAGAAGAATGTAATTCACCACAAGACAAGACAATTGAGGTAGTTTTTCAAACATTTTTTTTTTAATAATTTGATTGCTGAGCATGAAAATTTTGAACTTTTAGTTGTCTCTAATTTTTTTTTTTAAGAGAGTTTTAACTTATGGCGTTCACTCCTGATGATAGCTTTTTATCATTAAACTAAGACACCAATCAGTTTTTGGTGTAGGTGGAGACTAAACCCTAGATCTCTTATTCAACCATAAAAAACTTTACTAGTTGAGCTAATTAGAACCCACTTAGATGTCTCTATTAAATCTATCAAAATATGTCCTTTTTTTTTGTGTGTCAATTAAGTTACAAGACTAATTTACTCTTGCCTTTTTCAACCTAATTCACTTGCATTTGCTTCTTCTAAAGCAATAAATAGAGCTCACACGTGTCTTATAACCACACCTAGCCAATGAAGCTAAAATAGGCCACAAACTGTAAACCATATAGTATCTTGAATTATTATTGATCCCAACATGCGATGATGGCCTTATAAACACAGTACGACCTTGATTGTCTGGTCAAATTAAATAGGTTACATTTCATTTGTGACACTTCATGCTAATGACATGTACGTAACTGGTGTTCAATTGAATTGACACGGGGATGAGATTAGTTTGGTCTCGATCTCAAGACAATCTTTGTCTCAACTTTGAGACCAAAATCAAGAAAATTTTATTTATTTATATTTCGTGAGTATCTTGGATTATATCATTATATGTATTTAAAAAAAAAAATGATTTCAAATTAATTTGTTTTACTCAAAAAGATATTGTTCTGCCAAATAGAATTGTTAATTGTAATAACGTTTTTAGGATCATCCTCCTCATATGTGAAAAAAAGAAATAGAAAGCTATGTAATTTCCTAGTTTTTTTACTTTTTACCAAAGAATGGTATAAATCACCAAACATTTTTCCTTTTTTCTTAGAAAAGAGTGATTACACCACGCTCTCATTGATGCTTTACCATAATTGCCCAGAAAGAAGGGAACTTTGTTTTGCAAGTCAAGGCACAAATTAATACAACCACCTCTATCCTATTGTAAAACTAAAAGAGGGAGTAGTAGCTAGAAAAATGCTTTCAAGGTTAAAATTGATGCTAAATGGAATCTTAAACCTTCTAGGTACAGTCTTTGAGGTTACTTCTTCTGATGATGCCTCTAATTGTTTCCGCTCTCCCTAACTTTTCCAAGTTAAAGTTCCTTGTAAAAGAAAAACTTAGCTTTTTCATCATAAAATCTTACAAAAAGCAACATTCTTGTGACTCGCGAGAGAACGACCTCTAAACAAACAGGAAAACGCGTTACCTTAAGATATGAATGAGATACGTAGTACGCTTAATTGGCTCTTTTTCTTGGTGTCATTTCCTGCCTAAGACAAAAGCAAGTGTTCTAATTGATTAAAAGTCTTAATTAAGAACACAAACCCATTCCTTTCAGTGTGGTTTATAGTTGGAAGTACGTAGTGCTGTAGTGGGGACCAAAGAAGACTTTTTCTCTTGAAGGACTGAGTCAATTATTCATTGGCCCATCCCCATCATGAGAGACTGTGGCTTGGGTTTGGTTGAGCCCCAATCAACATGGGCTTGACCCATCTGAAGCTTTGAGTAACAGTGCTCACTCTTTCCCAACCCATATGCTCTGTGCAGACTACAAACATAGCAAACATGTACAGTGACATAGAATCAAACATAGCGCGACTGATGTTTGATGGTGCCCTCTTCAATCTTTATGAGCTTTTATTTTTATTTTCTTATCAAAAAAAAAAAAAAAGCTTTTATTTTTATTTATTTATTTTATTAAATGTGAATTTTTTGGATTTTTTTTTATAATTGTCAATTCCATAATGATTGTTCCTTGTTATCAAATTAAAATATCAATTAGTTTTTGATATAGGCAACATTCAAAATCCAAATCTCTAATTCGAAAATAAAAAATTTTACTAATTGAGTTAATAAGAACTCATAATAACATTTTTAAGACTTTCAGCCAGATTATATCAATACTTCCTAAAATTGGTTTGCACGATGCTCAGTAACATGCAAACCAAATTAAATAGTAAATTATACTTTAATACTGGTATTTAGACACTATTCATTAATAGATAAGTACCAAAAATGATTTGTTTTTTAGTTTCTTTCTCTCATACGTACTCTCTCACTTACTAATTGTGTATGTATATCCCCTCTCTCTCTCATACACCAATACACACAGATCAGCAAATATAAAGGACGAGGGATGGTGGTTTGTGTTTGGCATGTCACGGTGGCTTTGAACAATACCTCCATCAATTGGGTTTTCTTTAATTTTTAAAACGGGTACGCCCAAAGCAGTGAGCTAATGCAACTTTTGAAGCTTCGAGCAGTGAGTGGCAGGAAGGGTGATAGGCGATTATGTCATACACGTTGACTTACAACGGAGAAGTGATCTAGTCCTTGTGTGACAGTTTTGTTGAAAAATTTGGGATTGTGGGTTTGTGTGACGGTGGTGCGGTAACGTTGCAACAATACTACTCATAATCAATCCCTTTAGTAAGTAGTGAAAAAAAAATTGTGCACCTATATTTATTAAAAAAATAATAATGTTTAATTAATAGCACAGATAAATATATGAAGAGTTTTATGTAGGTCAATATGAATATAAGTTTGTTTAAAAAAAGAAAAAGAAAAAAAAGAAGGGGGTGGTTTAAACTAGATTTGGCTAAACTGAGTCATGATGTGAGGGGTTATAGAGCACCTAGTTATTGACTAATCCCAAGTGAATAGAGGGAATTCTGTTGATTCGGATCCCAAAATACAAATTTATCATCAGTTTATCAAAAAAAAAAAACTAATTTATCATCAAGAATGAGAGGATGGTGGGCTAAATTACCTAGCATCTCCGATAGCCTCTATTAGTTCCAATATCACATGTTTTTGGGCAAGTTTTTTTGTGTTGTGAACTTGTGACCATAATAAAAATAAGCTTGGATTATGCAATTAAGGATCAACCTAAAATTTAATTCAAGATGAAAGAGATGATAGGCAAAGCATATATACAAGAGATAATGTAATTAAACATTAATTTCCACGTGCATGAGCAATATTCATTAACGTTAAAATTGACTGAAAAGCAGAGAATGACACGAGTGGTTGGTGGATGAACAGGCACATCATTTCATTATTGATGAAACTATTTCATCATGTGCTGATTCCTAATATAACCTACCTATCTTGATCTTTGCTGACACAAAACTCTTCCAAGACTGAAAGATTTTTTGCTACTGTTAGAATCAAATACCTACCTACCCGGATCGAGGAAAAAAAGACTGAAAAATCGCTCTCATTTGGAACTATTCCTTTAAAAGCAATTCTGGTCATTGAATCAATTCTCATTGTCAGGAAGCTTTGCTTAAAGTTTCTCTTCGTTTTACTCTCTATGATGTTGACACTTGTATTACGTAAACCATTTTACCAACCATACACCAAAACTTTTCAGAGGAAAAACAAATTACTAGAGATCAATGATCATATCTTTGTTTGTCTCAAAACTCAAAAGTACTCAAATTGTCAGACCTTCAAGAGGCAGTAAACCCAAGAAGAATAGCGTTTTCCTTTATATATCATGGTTTTCTTTTAAAATGATAGGTTGGGCCAAAATAATTGAACATACATGTTATTGTTTAAAATTAAACATGAGCCTTTTGATAATCAAATCAACCATAAATTTATAAACAAAAGCAAACTTAAGACAGTTCACATCTATTATAAAGAAAAAGAAAAAAAAAAAAAAGAAGAAGAAGACATTGTTCACACTCATTGAGGTGTCTTATCACTATATAGAGATTAGAGACTCGTCTAAAAATAGTATTAGTAATTGTTACATGAAAAGGTAGCGTTATCGGAAAATAACATCAACAAATAATGCAAAATAGTTGTAAATATGTGCCTGTAATCTTATTAATAGATTAATCATATTGTGGTAAGGTCATTATGCATAATAGAGATTAATGTATGTAGCTTTTTCTTTTAGTACTATTTTAACTTATTTAATTCTTATGTATGCTTTTGAAAACCCGATCAACTTACAACAAATCAGCTTTCATAAAAGAGCTACAGCCTACATATCTAAACACACACTTAGCTAGAATCTAACTAAGATGTATCATTTTAATAAAAAAAACTACTAAAAATTGTCATGTCACTATTTGAATGCAAACAAATTAAACATCAAATCTAAAAAGTCCCATTAATTTTGGCGAAGAAATTTATACGCATGTAATTGATTTGAATGCAAACAAACAACTCTAAAAAGCCCCATTAATTTTGGCAAAGAAATTTAAACGCATGTACTTGATTTGAATGCAAACAAACAACTCTAAAAAGCCCCATTAATTTTGGCAAAGAAATTTATACGCAAGTAACCGATTGTACCCTTTGATTCCTTAGACTGATTGTTTTGTGCAGGACTTATCTTTCTTAAGTCTTAATATATTATTTCAATGGAAAGTTTTATGTATAGATAGTTTTTTGCATTTTCCTATATTCCGTAGTATCAAAAAAATTGGTCAAAAGAAAAATATCTCTTAACTTTTCTTATTTAACTTGGCATTAGATATAGTTGTTTTTCTCTAAAAAATTTTTAAAAACAATTTTATCTCATGCAAAACTAAATAAAGGAAGTCAAGAGATAGTTTTTTTTAACTCATTATAAGAGTATTAGCATTGGAATGTAAAAACCCCCTAGTTGCTATTTTAACAATTAGACCCTTAAAATCATACTCCATTCAGGTATGTAAACCCAACAAATTTTCTATCCTAGTTACAATAAAAGCAATCGCATCAGTTCGTCTAAAATTTTCCATCTATTTTAGTATAAGAATTTACTTTTTCTATTTTACATAATCACTTTTTAAAAACACCGACATTATAATGTCTATTTTACACTCCATTATATTTAAATAATAATTTTTCTTTAATTTATTATTATTATTTTATCTATTTATTTTGTACATATCTCTTTATCTTTTTAATTTTATGCTTTTATCTCTTTAGTCACTCATATTAGATCAAACATGTCTTCTCCTTCCTCTCTCTCTCTCTCTCTCTCTCTCTCTCTCACGAATAGATCACCTATCTCCCCAGCACCGATCAGAAGCATCAAAACCTATTCCCATTGACCCATAACATCGATCTCCACAACCAGCACCGATCCACAAGCATCCAGGCCCATTTCTGTCGATCCACAAATGCCTCTAGCACCCATCCACAAGCCACCAGCGCTGATCTCTGCCACCAGGGCTGACTTACGATCCGCAAGCCACTAGCGCCGTATGTTAGTGTGTCAAGTTCACAATAGTGTTATATCTCTCTGTGTTGGTTTTTCCACATGGGTGTGTTTGTGTGTCTCTGTGTTGGTTCATCCATGTGGGTGTGTGTTTGTGTGTAACAGAGTAAAAAGAAGATAAGGGAGAAGAGAAGTGTTCATTTTGCATAGGAAGAAGAGAGAAAAAAATGTGCAAAATTATGAAATTAATAAAATAATAGAATACACAGTTACATGAATACTGTAACAAACGTGTAAATATGCACAATTTTAGAATGACTGATGTGAGCAGTTTTGAGGCTTAAATGTGTAAATTTCACATCTTTTTCTATTATGCAAGGATTGGTGCGTTGCATATATGTAACCTTGTTGTTCATGGGGTTGTAAAGAAAAAAATATTTTTAATCTCTCACACTCTCTCTTTTCTTACTTTTTATTTTTTTATTAGTTAGTTTATATTATTTTATTGAGTTTTATGTAAAAATAAAAACCGAGATATTGGATATATTGTTAGATGGATTGGTAAAATAGATAAAGTAACGTGTAAGGACCTAAAACAGGTATTTTTTTACATCCCCATTGATAGTGCTCCAAGGTCGCTATCAAATGTAAGAAAATGAGATAGTTTTCTATAAAAAGTTTTTTGAAAAATAATTCAATTTTTAGAAAATGTCAATATTGAAACAAACATAGCATTTTGTGATTAATGATCTTACACCTTTTGCAAGTTGCTTAGAGGCAACAATGGTGGTCGTGGATATATTTGCCATTTGGCCCCAAAAAAAGTTGAATTTCCCAATGTTCCTTTTTAAAAAAATAAAAAATTGGTCATAGGTTCAATGATTATAGAGATAATAATGTTTTTTTTTCCTTTTCTTTTGTTTTTGTTCTTCCTTTTAAATGATTCTAAATTTGTTTAATCATTTTCATTTTTTTAATTATAAAATGTGCTCTTGTATATACTAAAATTTTGTAATTATTCATGACTTTGAAGATTTCATTGGTTTCCCTAGAATTTTCCTTTTTAATGTTGGTAGAGAATTTGGTAATCTATATTAAAAATAAAAATTTCACTATCGAAACTATACCCTTTAATCGGTTATGGGATATCTAAAAATGGAGAAACTCAAGATGAAGAAAATATTAACAATTAACATTGAAAAAAACATAAGAATGTTGATATATATGAGAGAGAGAGAGAGAGAGAGAGAGAGAGAGAGAGAGAGAGGGTTTCAAAAAGTAATATAGAATCTACTATGGTTTATAATCCAAATTTTTTTTCAATTTTTTTTATTGTAATTCTAAGCTTTGGACGTGGCCAAAAGAGGTACATAGAGAGTATCAGTGATGATATTAATAAAACATTATAGACAAAGTTTGGTTACAACTCTTACTTAAAAAATTAGCATGACTACATATTTTGAAAATTTAACTGTTGGATTGTATGTTCTTTGTATTCTTAATATGTATGTCAAATTTTGTGCCAATCAGATATTATTTATTATTCGACCCATAAACTTATTTTTATGCATAATTTTAAACTATAAAAACTTGAAATTTTACATTTTATTGATAATATAACTATTGATATTTGATCCTCTAAAATTTTCAAACATTGAGGATATAAAAAGAAAATGTAATCATATAGTGAATTTGTCAAAATTTACATCTAATAAAAAAATATTGAGTGAATTAAGTTGTAGTCATTGATAACAACCAAGTTGTAATTAATAATTTAATATCTGCCAAGAAAAATTAGATAACAAACCTATTTTCTTTCGGTAAGTTTAGATAAGTTGATAGGGTTTAGATGAGTCTGATAGTTGGGAACTAGGATAGTAGAAAGATCTTTGAGACATTTCGTCGTTCCTCTGTGACTGTGAGGTGAGTCTTGGAGGTTCATATACCTTTGAACTTTTTTGATGATTAGTTAATCTAGGTTCGTCTTTTTGGGCTAACCAAGGTGATATCAGGTTGATTATATTGGTGTGCTAAACCAACAATACATAACTGGGAAATCAAGCCTATATGAGAGATCGAGAGAATAAACAATTCTCATTTGGAAGATTGCGTTGGATGCTCATGTTTTCCTTCTCACGTTTCCTCAATACTTGAATTCCTATGAAGGATTTGTGTAGTCCGTTGTGTAAAGGGGAAGTGATACTTTCTTCTTCTTCTTCTTTTTTTTAAATCAAATTTGGCCCCATTAATAAAAACTAATCTGGCTGTACTCTCCCTGGTCTCTACGCTTGGCTGAGAGGGCATGAGTTGTGACTGCTCGGGTGTGGGTCAAAGACATGCTCAATTATTCACAATTCTGGGACATTCCTCAAAATGTAGTAGATGATTTTTTGTTGTTACATCAATACTTTGAATCAACTGTGGTTGATGATTGTCAAGAGTCTTATAATTTAACTGATACCTACATTGAGGGGTGTAAACACCCTCAATTGCTATTTTACAACCCAAGCCACCCAAAATCCACTCTATCCGGGTTTGTAAACTTAAAAAAATTTGCAACTTATTTATGCAACCTTACTATTCATAGGTGGTAAAAAATATATATTAATTTAATTTTGTGATTGTGTGTAAAGAGAAAAAGTGAGTGAGAGGAAAAAGAGAGAATAATATTTTATATTATTTTATTAGGTAGTTTATATTATTTTATTAAGTTGTATGTAAAAATAAAAACTGGAATGTAAAGTGAGTTGATAAAATAGATAAAGTGGTGTTTTAGGATGTAAAATAAGTTTTATTTGCATCATCGAATGCTAATGCTCTTAAGTGTTTACAATGGAAATGTTGGGTTTCAAATTCCCCTCTTCTATTGTTGTAACTATCACATTATAAAAAATAAAAAACGAATTACCGTATATGGTGTATTAAAGAACCAAGTCTTAAAAAGGCAAGCATCTTATGATCCTTTGGATTTGGCTAAAGATTGTTAAAAAATAAATCGTTTTATTTTTTTTTTGGTTAACAATCGTTTTCCCTCTCTTTGGACAAGTGTCCATTCTAGCTTTTTACTTTTTGTTTCATCTTTTACCACATGAGCAACAAATTAATTTTTTTGGAAATAAACTGTTACTCTTTTTGTCTTGCAATTAGCAAATAAGTTGCCAAAAACTACAAAATTAATATCAAATTAAGTACCCATTTGGATACTGATTATATCGTCTGCATCTGCGTTTTTTTTTTTTTTTGAAGCATGTTTCTGTCTTTTTCATTGGGTCCCATGCATTGTTCACGGGACCCACAAACCTATTTTTTCATCAAAACTTTCATTAAAAAATAGGTTTTACATCTTTATTGCAGTTGTGACTGGAGATCATGATGTGAGAGTATAATTAGTGCTTGGTTTGATCAAGCAAGATGTGTTGAGCCTTTGTAGGCTGAGGCTAAGGCAGCCCTCATTGATGTTTCAGAGGCTGTTAAATTGGGTCTTCAGTCTTTGCTATTTCATTCTGGAGGGAGATGCACTGACTGTCATCATTCATCAATATATCTCATTCAGTTATCTTCATTCTTACCAGACCATACCATTACCTCTATTATGGATGACATTAAGTTCCTTCCTCTATTAATCTTTTTCCTTTTGATCTGCCTCTGATGCAAATGTTTTAGCTCATTATGTAGTTGCTTGGACTTCGATGTGTAGGTTTGTAGGATCATTAGATTCAAGATGAAGATGACGTTGAATTCCTATTTCTTGTTAATATAATTACTATTTAGAAGGCTGTATCTATATTATGAACTCTTCAAGCAATAGGTTTGCGAAATCACCAGATTTTAAATGCCTCTTTTTTTTTTTTTTTTTTTTTTTTGATACGAGATTTTAAATGCCTCTTAAACATGCTACAAAGTTACAAACTTGGAGGGATCAGACTTAAAAACTGTGATAAAAGCTAAAACTGTAGCCCATTATAAAAGAAAAAAACAGAAGTTTGCAAAGTCATTGACTCATGAATGAGTTACAACTTACATTTGCCATTTCAATTTACTTAAATGGGGGGCTACTGGCCATGAATAAAAAACCGTAAAGTGAGAGAGAGAGAGACTCAGAGACAGAGAGGTCAGAGATTTATGGGCGTTATATATTATATTGGACTAAATGACCGGTACTCTCTTTCCAATTTATGTTCTCATCAATTGAACACCCAAATTAATTTATTATTCTCACCAAATTTCCTTTTTTTTTTTTTAGAAAATTATTCTCACCAATTGAACACCCAAATAAAGCATGTAGTCATAAATATTTCCTTATTTAATACAAACATTATTTACTTCCAATTCCAACATCTTTTTTCTTATTTTCAATTAGCTCAAATTACACTCATGATCATGGATATCAGAAAACATTTCCCAGTCCATCAAAACAAAAGATTTTTCAGTATTTTATTTATAACTATGATCATTATTATTATTATTTAGAAGAAGGTAATAATTCAAAGATTATATTATATTTTCTCAAAAAAAAAAATATTATATTAGATTTTGTAGATTCAAATCCTACCTAAAAAAAACCTTTATTAATATATTGAATTGATCATAAATAGCAATTATAATTTAGTGGACGTTATCAATTTTCAAAATTTTATCGTATTTATAAAAAAGTTTTTTTTTTTTTTTTGGCTGAGAATATAAAAAAGTTATATTTTAGATATTGTTATGAGGTGTTAACATATCATTTAGCATTAGCATCACTCATTATTTGACACTTAACCAAAGCAATACTACCAAAGCAATACTGCATGTGGACTCTTGGAACAAGGTTAAAATTGTGCAGAGCAAAAAAGAAAGGGTTAAAATTGTGTGTATAGCATTGCGATTACACTAACATTAATATCTATAATCTTTTATATAATAATAATTGTAGGGGCCCGTTTTTGGGGTGGCCCCCGTACAATAAATTTGTAGAGAGTAGATAGAAGGACTAGGCACTAGCGAGGAAGACAACAGTCGACATGAGATTCATAAGAGCAATCACAAGAATCAGACTAAGGGTTCGTAAGAATAAAAACAGGATTTTAACTAAGTGTTCTTGAGGAGAGTTCGTCCTCGGCCCAGCCCGAGGAGCTTTTTCCTTAGAATAGATGAATACAAAGGTTGTCCTTGGACAACCTGAAGAACCCCTTTTCTCTTTTCCCCCCAGGGGGCCAACCTCCTAACCCCCCTTTACTTTGGGGGTTCTAGCTGTTATATAGTCTTATTTAGTTGATTTCAGCCGTCCACCTGTCGGCCATCTAAACTTGTGTCTGAGGGCTCGTCCCATCAGTCACCTTTGCAGGCCTTTCTGTTAGTTGTAGTAACCAAGGCATCACTGTTTGCTGGTCAATTCGCCATTAACGCGACTAGAGTGTTGGTGACGTGCATTTAATGGGTAGTGACAGTTTCCTGCTTTCAATATTGGTCTGCCGAGGACGTGGGCATCCTCGGCGAGGTCCCTTAATGACTTGGGTCTCTCCCACTTGTCCTCGGACTTGGTACTCTCTTCGGCATAGATCTTGGGTCCGATGTAGAGTGGGCCGGGATTGCCAAACATTTGGGCCCCACAATAGCCCCTCAAAATTCTGTTGCCCGACCTCTCGGGTGGGGGGGAGGATTTTGATGTTCTCGGGCCTATTGCCTGGCCCGTCGAGCCTTACCTTTCTGTTAGTGTCACAATCCTTTCAACTGCCTAGGGGACGTTCCCGGCGTTTCGGTATCTGGAGCGTGCCTCCATTAAATTTTTGCGGCTTCATGTCCTCCACGTTCAACGGTGTGATGATGAATGAACGGTGGGGATGCCTCTGGCTCATTGGGCGGGAAAACCTGTGCGGTTATTTTTAATGGGGGGTATAAATACCCAGTTGAACTAATTCGTCCTTTCACTTTTGCATCTAAGAGATTTTGTGCACATACTCCGAATTCGGTCACATCTTCAACTGTACTTGCAACTCCCACTAGCACAAAAAGCCTGCCCGAGGAGCTTTCCCCAATTCCTGTAAGTCTTCTTCTCTCTCTCTAGTTCATACTGTTCACTTGGGCCCCTTGTTAGTTCCTTAGGATGGGTAGGTTTAAGAAATTAGTTGAGTCTGAGGAGTCAATGGACAAATTCGTCGCTGATTATAGGATCCCTGATACAGTAGGTCTGAGGTACTGCAGAGAGGGGGAATGGAGTTCGAAGAGGAAAGAGGGTGAAGTGGCGATTCCTATAATCGCCTTTCTGGAGGGTGGAGTGAGGATCCCCATGGGGCTAGTGATGAGGGACTATCTTAGGCACTTTAACTTATCTCCCACTCAATGTGCCACTAACATGTTTAGGATCTTAGGTTGTGTGGATGCTTTGAATGAGAAGATGGGGTTGAGGCTAACCCATCATGATGTAAATTGGTGCTATAAACTCCAACGCCTGAAGGAGAAGTCGTATTATATGAGGACGAGGGACAATAGGGTCCACCTCATCTAGTGTCTCCCTGAGTCCAGTAAGGGTCTGAACAAAGACTTCCTCATTATGTCTGGGGAGTGGCACGGGGGCCTTCCTTGCCCAACAGTGGAGGGTATACCAGGTATGGCACCCAGACTGGGAGAGTATTTAGTTCCTTGTGCTTTTATGTCTTGCTTCGTTTGGTTTTGACAGGGACTTGCTTTCTCCTATGCAGATCCGCGAGCTTTTGAACGTCACTTTAGCCAGTTAATAAGGAAGACTTGGAGAAGGTGCTGAGGTCGAAGATCTTTGTGCATAAAAACGACGACTAATTTAGAGCTGCCCACGTGATCTTAGGATACGCCCTGATCCAAAAATCGTTCTCGGCTCCGAAGAACGTGATCCGAGCTGGAGATCCTCGGCTGCGTAGCATCACCATAGTCGAGCGCGGATTTTTGATCCCTGAAAAGTCTCCCACTCCTGAGGGCATACCGTTGGTAGGTACTTCTTCATCGGCTCAAGTTGTCGAGGCCGAAGGGGAAGAGGAGGTTGCTGATCCAAGTCCGTCCGGGGACGAGTTTGGCGTGTTTGACCAGCCCCATTCACCCGAGGACCCTTCTGGTGACTTAGGTGACCCCAGCTTAACTGAAGCAGACTTTCTGTCCGAGGAAGCCACTCCTCAGTCGAAGATGAGCTTCAAGAAGCGGCCTCCGAAAAGCCTGCTGGCACTGATCGAGGGGCAGCTAGGGGGGGACGCGCCGGGGAGGTCTACTCCAGAGCTTCCTCCTTCCGAGCTCCCTCCGTCCGAGCTTCTTCCTCCCCCACCCCAGCAGAGCTTGACGCCTAGGTCCAAGCCCACCAGCCCTCCGCAGAAGAAGGACAAGGGCAAAAGACCTTGGGGGGGTGAAGAGTCTGACTCTCCCTGAGGCAGTGGTGATGCTCGGCCACCATCTAAACAACTGAGGATAGGGCGTCGAGGCTAAGAGAAGCAAGCCTTTATCCAGGCGGGGGCCCAGGCTTGGCTTCCTGTCCCCATGCTCCATGGGAAGCCTTTGACGGAAGACGCTTCCCTCAGGAATCCCTAAGAGGGTGAAGGTGCGCTTGTGGCTGACGCATTGGGGAGGTCCTTGTTGCTCCCAGCGGACATGGCCCAGCTGAAGGTTTTGAGGAGCAAGGAGGTCTTCCTCAGCCTTAAGCAATACTTGGGCATGGTAAGCTTTCTGATCGCTTGTGATTTCCGTGACTCTCCGTTCTTTGGCTCTTTATCTGTTACATATTGATTTCACTTGGCAGGCTATCCAGGCTACCTCCAAGCTGGAGGATATGGCCAGTAGCCAGAGCAAGGTTGCAGGCTCAAAGCATACCAAGCTGGTGGAAGCCATGCGGACTCTCAATGCTTCCAAGGCCGATCTCCAGAAGGAGACAGACCAGTTGGAGGAGATGAAGGCGGCTCGAGACATCGCTGAGACGGCCCTTGTTGCCGCTGAAAAATTGGCTCTAGACCAAACGGACAATCTGCTCAAGGCAGAGGATCAGCTAAGGATAGCCAGAGAGGAGATCGTGACCCTGAAGGAGAGGGTGCTTGAGGCGGATAAGGCCAGGGGCGCTGCGGAGTCTGCCAGGGACGAGGCTTTAAAAGCCAAGGAGGAGGCTGAATCTGCCAAGGCTGAGGTTGAGGCCTCAAAGGAGAAGGCTACGCAGGATGCCTATGAGGCAGGGGCAGCTGAAACAGAAGACAGTCTTAGAGCCCAAGTGCCTAAGGTGTGCAGACTTTACTGCTTCCAGGTTTGGAATGAGGCCCTTACACAAGCTGGGGTTGAGGCCACGTCTAATTTGTGGAAGGTGAAGAATGCGTTCTATCCTTATGCCATTTGTGAGGTTGCCCTTTCAAATTCCTAGGCCGAAGTGGCTATCGAGGGCGCTGGGGTTGTTTCCGAGGAAGGTGTGCCTGCTGCCATTACTTCGGGCGAGCCAGCCCAGGAAGTTGATCCTCTTGAGGCCGTTGAGGCAGGCAAGGGTCCCATCGCCGATGCGCCTGGGGAGACTGCGGATCCCTCAGCCGACACCCAAGCACCCCTTGTTGAAGAGGTATCTTATCTAGCTGACCCACCCCAGGCTGAGGTCCCAAACGAGGGCCACAAGGATTCTGAGACCTCCTCTACCCAGCCCCCTGAGGGGAGAGTTGAGATGGAGCCGCAACAGTGATCCTCTGCACGCGCGTCTCTGCTTTGTTTTTCCCTATTTCTTTACTCGTGTTATATTGTGCATATATGTATATCTTTTTTACTTGCATGATTCTGGCTTTAATTGCGCCTTTGCCGACTTCATAGGTTATCATCCCCTGTAGTGCTCATTACTAGTACCAAAGTAGTCGGCCCCGCCGTAGGTTTGGGCCCGCGGTCAGTACAAGACCCTGGTTCTGTCCAGTGCTTAAATCCTCCTTAAGTAACTAGCTTCCCCATAGGTTTGAGTCTTTGGACCATGCAAGACCTTGGTTCTGTCTAGTACTTGGATTCCCTTGAAGTAGCTAGTTTTCCCATAGGTTTGACGCCGATGAACGTACAAGACCTTAGCTCTGCCTAACACTTGGTATTTCATGGGGGGATGGTTTCTCTATTGGCTTGAGTCTGAGGACTATGCGAGACCCTGGTTCTGCCTAGTTACTAGTTCTTCCTTCGGGTGACTGGTTTCCCTATAGGCTTGAGTCCGAGGACCATGCAAGGCCTAGGTTCTGTCCAGTACCTAGTTCTTCCTTCGGGTGACTGGTTTTCTCATAGGCTTGAGTCCGAGGACCATGCAAGGCCTAGGTTCTGTCCAGCACTTGGCTCTGAAGTAGCTAGTTTCCCTAGAGGCTTGAGTTTTTGGACCATGCAAGACCTTGGTTCTGTCTAGTACCTAGTTCTTCCTTTGGGTGACTGGTTTCCCCATAGGCTTCAGTCCGAGGACCATGCAAGGCCTAGGTTCTGTTCAGCACTTGGTTTTGAAGTAGCTAGTTTCCCCAGAGGCTTGAGTCTTTGGACCTTGCAATACCTTGGTTCTGTCTAGTACTTAGTTCTTCCTTTGGGTGACTGGTTTCCCTATAGGCTTGAGTCCGAGGACCATGCAAGGCCTAGGTTTTGTCCAGCACTTGGTTCTGAAGTAGCTAGTTTCCCTAGAGGCTTAAGTCTTTAGACCATGCAAGACCTTGGTTCTGTCTAGTACCTAGTTCTTCCTTTGGGTGACTGGTTTCCCCATAAGCTTGAGTCCGAGGACCATGCAAGGTCTAGGTTCTGTCCAGCACTTGATTCTGAAGTAGCTAGTTTCCCTAGAGCTTGAGTCTTTGGACCATGCAAGACCTTAGTTCTCTCTAGTACCTAGTTCTTCCTTTAGGTGACTGGTTTCCCTATAGGCTTGAGTCCGAGGACCATGCAAAGCCTAGGTTCTGTTCAGCACTTGGTTCTGAAGTAGCTAGTTTCCCCAGAGGCTTGAGTCTTTAGACCATGCAAGACCTTGGTTCTATCTAGTACCTAGTTCTTCCTTTGGGTGACTGGTTTCCCCATAGGCTTGAGTCCGAGAACCATGCAAAGCCTAAGTTTTGACCAGCATTTGGTTCTGAAGTAGCTAGTTTCCCCAGAGGCTTGAGTCTTTGGACCATGCAAGACCTTGGTTTTGTCTAGTACCTAGTTCTTCCTTTGGGTGACTGGTTTCCCCATAGGCTTGAGTCCGAGGACCATGCAAGGCCTAGGTTCTGTCCAGCACTTGGTTCTGAAGTAGCTAGTTTCCCTAGAGGCTTGAGCCTTTGGACTATGCAAGACCTTGATTCTGTCTAGTACCTAGTTCTTCCTTTGGGTGACTGGTTTCCCCATAGGCTTGAGTCCGAGGACCATGCAAGGCCTAAGTTCTGTCCAGCACTTGGTTCTGAAGTAGCTAGTTTCTCTAGAGGCTTGAGTCTTTGGACCATGCAAGACCTTGGTTCTGTCTAGTACATAGTTCTTCCTTTGGGTGACTGGTTTCCCCATAGGCTTGAGTCCGAGGACCATGCAAGGCCTAGGTTCTGTCCAACACTTGGTTCTGAAGTAGCTAGTTTCCCCAGAGGCTTGAGTCTTTGGACCATGCAAGACCTTGGTTCTGTCTAGTACCTAGTTCTTCCTCTAGTAACTGGTTTCCCCATAAGCTTGAGTCCGAGGACCATGCAAGGCCTTGGTTCTATCCAGCACTTTTGGCCTGCCTGGGGTTAAGGGACTCGTCCTCAGCGTTGGGGAGTTCGCCTTCGTAGTGATAATGGCCTCGAGTCTGTTCCGCCGAGGGAGGATTCTTCCTCAGCTTAGCCCCTTCGTTTGGCATGCCTCTTCTGATTACAAGGCGTTTCTTGGGTTATTCGAGTAACGCGTCTGATGCTTCGGTTCGTGAGGTGTCTCCTCATTAATTTCCTTGTGGATTTACAAGGATCCAGCGGCTGATTATCCTCTTGGAAGTTGAGTGGAGTTAATTCTTCCGGTAATTCCTCCTTGGGATTCTATGCTGGCTGGCTCCCTCCAATCCTTGCCTCTTATATAAGGCATCTTGGGGTGATCCCTCCTTCAAACTTGACAGATACTCGAGTTCAAATCTCACAAACACACCACCTTCTGGGCATCTCAAGGGTTTTGCCAGGAGTAGTTTGCGCCCTACCAGATGAAATGGCCTTGGGAAAGGGTGGCGACAGGGAAGCCGAGCCTTTTTCAGGAGCCGAGGATGCCACTCCGATCCTGGACAACACGATGGAGGTGAAGCAAGCAGTGGCCGAAGATCTTCCTTCTTTTCAACCTAGCCAGAGATAGGGCTCCCCTTACTGTTTGGAGGGGGATTTAGAAGAAACGTAACGTCCTTCCTCCGAATTTGGATCCGTCAGCCCTCCAAGCTGGCGGTGATTCGCCGACTCCCAATTATTGTGGGATTGGGAGGGAAACCAGGCGAAAACGTGAGGTGGAATCGTCATGCGTCGCGACCTCTTCTTCCTTCTGCTTCCTTTTGTCGCAAGTGTTGGTTGGGGAGTTGTGGACGGCCTTAACATAGGTCTGTCCCCACCTCTCCCTCCATCGCTGGGTTTGGCTTTAAAACAAGCCTGCCTAGGCCTCTCACCCTTTCCTTTTCTCTTAGCCTCAGCACAAGCCTGTTTAGGCTTTTTTCTTTGTAGTTAGTTTTAGAACAAGCCTGCATGGGCATCTGTCTTTGTAATTAACTTTAGAACAAGCCTGCATGAGTATTTGATGTAAAAATGTAATTTTTCTTCAATATTAATAAAGAAGTAGCCCCGTTTTGTTTCTTTTATTTCTTGCATCTTTTGGTTCTTTGTGATAGTTGCCTTTTGAATGAATACGTTGGCCTTGGCTGTGTGTATGTTTTTTTTTGAAAGAAGGGTTGCTCTTAATCTTTTCACACCAACCGTTGCACTCGTTCATGCACAAGTCCCTTCCCACAGACGGTGCCAATTGTAGGGGCTCGTTTTTGGGGCGGTCCCCGTACAATAAATTTGTAGAGAGTGGGTAAAAGGACTAGGCACTAGCAAGCAAGACAACAGTCGACGTGAGATTCATAAGAGCAATCACAAGAATCAAACTAAGGGTTCATAAGAATAAAAACAGGATTTTAACTAAGTGTTCTTGAGGAGAGTTCATCCTTGGCCCAGCCCGTGGAGCTCTTTCCTTAGAATAGATGAATACAAAGGTTGTCCTTGGACAACCTGAAGAACCCCTTTTCTCTTTTTCCCCCAGGGGGCCAACCTCTTAACCACCCTTTACTTTGGGGGTTCTAGCTGTTATATAGTCTTGTTTAGTTGATCTCTGCCGTCCACCTGTCAGCCATCTGAACTTGTGTCTGAGGGCTCGTACCATCAGCTGCCTTTGCAGGCTTTTCTGTTAGTTATAGTAACCAAGGCATCACTGTTTGCTGGTCAATTTGCCATTAACGCGACCAGAGTGTTGGTGACGTGCATTTAATCGGTGGTGACAGTTTCCTGCTTTCAATGTTGGTCTGCCGAGGACGTGGGCATCCTCGGCGAGGTCCCTTAATGACTTGGGCCTCTCCCACTTGTCCTCGGACTTGGTACTCTCCTCGGCATGGATCTTGGGCCCGATGTAGAGTGGGCCGAGGTTGCCAAACATTTGGGCCCCACAATAACGTATATAAAACTAAAGACATTTTTTTATTTATTGATTTTATGATATTTTGTTATAAAATTTGTTTTAAGGCCTCAAAATTTTATATGTTACCATTCCTAAGGTCTCATGATATCCATAAGATTCTAGATTTAATATTTCTTGTCAGCATGTTAGGGCCACTCTTATGGTTTTTCTCCCTAGAATAACCTGGTGTGTATGAAATGGGGGATTACATACACTCAAAGGAGGTAAAGTGGGATCTGGCTATAAAACTTGATATGAGTAAGGCATATGATAGTGTGGAGTGGATTTGTTTGGAAAAAATAATGGAAAAATTGGGTTTTGTTGATAGGTGGTGAAAGCTGATCATGCAAAGTGTTACTACTGTTAGTTATGCCATAAGGATCAATGGTTGCCCTGAGGGTCATATTATTCCCTCAAGGGGTATCTGTCAAGGAGATCCCCTATCACCCTATTTGTTCCTGTTGTGTGTAGAAGGACTATCAGCCTTGATTAAAGCCTCGGTGAGCAATGGTAGCATGGAAGGGATTGCAATATGCCGTGGGGGTCCAAAGCTATCCCACTTATTTTTTGTAGATGACAGCCTCATCTTCTGCAAAGCATCCCTAGCTGAATGTGACTCGCTTCAAAGAGTTTTGGAAGTGTATGAAAAAGCTTCAGGTCAGCAGCTGAACAAAGCAAAGACTTCCCTATTCTTCAGTAGCAACACTCCTATGGAGATCCAGGATGAGATTAAAAGAAGATTTGGTGCCCAAGTAATTAAACAGCATGAAAAGTACTTAGGTCTGGCTTCCCTTGTGGGAAGAAATAAAAGAAGTACTTTCAATTACATTAAGGAGAAGCTAGGTAGGAAGTTGTCCAGATGGAAAGAGAATATGCTATCCAAAGCTGGGAAAGAAATTTTGATTAAGGAAGTGACCCTAGCTATACCAACCTACACCATGACAAGTTGCCGGACTCCCTATGTGATGAGTTGACAGCCATGATAAGGAAGTTTTGGTGGGGACAAAGGAAGGATGAAAATAAAATCCCTTGGTTGAGTTGGGAAAAGATGTGCGAACCTAAGTCAAAAGGAGGTATGGGCTTCAAGAACCTAAAACTCGTTAACTTAGCTTTGTTGGCAAAACAAGGATGGAGACTCCAAGTAGACCATGACTCTTTGGTTTATCAAGTTTTAAAGGCAAAATACTTCCCAAGGTGCGATTTCATAGATGCTACAATTGGTAAGAACCCTTTATACACGTGGTGTAGCATTATGGCGACTCAACAACTAGTCCGAGAGGGCTTGCGGTGGAGAGTTGGAAATGGAGCTAATATACATGTGTGGGAGGACAAGTGGTTACCAAGTCCATCCACGTATAGGATAAGCTCTCCAAGATTGTTCCTGCACTCAGATACTCGAGTAAAAGAATTGATAAATGCTACTACAGCAGAATGGAAAGCCACAATCATTGATTCATTATTCTTACCCCATGAGGCTGAAGTTATAAAGAGCATACCCATCAGTTCTCGCTTGCCACCTGACAAACTCATATGGATAGAGACACAAAATGGGCTGTTTTCGGTGCGCAGCGCTTACAGACTAGCTGTGAATCAATTTTACTCAGCAAATAGAGGCAGTAGCTCAGACATAAGCAACCAAAGACGTTTCTGGAGGAAGATTTGGTCTATGTAAGTTTCGCATAAAATCTGCCACTTTGTTTGGCGTGCTTGTCGGGATGCTTTGCCGACAAAGCAAAACCTACTG